>OMNM01012906.1:3740-14649 GCA_900302745.1 Parablennius parvicornis | reverse complement strand
CCCCCCCCCCATTCTGCAGCACTGATGTTAAAAGTGTTTAAATAAGTGCAGATATACAGTTAACTCGTGAGCGCTAAGAGTGGAATGATGTTCCAAAATGCAGGGAAGGTTGTAGGAACTCAAACCGGGGAGTGTTTTAGGGCGTTCATGCTATTGTGCTGCATGCCCTAACCACTTAACCATTGGGTGATCCATTTAGATACAGTGAACACCGTGTTTACTCTCGGAAATTTGCAAGTTAAGCAGACTAACATTTGTAGATTTCCGTGGAAAGAAAAAAACAAAAACAGTGGTGACGTCTAAAACTTCAAAGAAGATGCATGTACCAAACCATGCCAGATTCATTTGAGACACGTAATCAAAGGTTTAACCTTAAAAGTCAGAAAACTCAAGACTGACCGTGATGAGTTGTGCTGGGTTTTTTTTTTTTTGTTTTGTTTTTTTTATTTTAGTGCACAAACCAAGAGTTCACAAAACTTTCTCTCTCTTCAACTGTTTGAGGTAGAAATTTGGTGCATATTTCAAAAAGCCACAGTGGGACCATGGGCTCACATCCCCCTTCCACCTTCACCTCAGAAACACACACACTTGCACACAAACATACATGCACACAGCCCCCTCTCATAACTTGCAATGAACACTGAGCCACTCTTCTGTGCATGTTTGTTTAAAAAAAATGAGCCAATAACTCCATGAAACTTGCTGCTTCTCCCGCTGCCTTCATCTCGCTCGCTCTCTCTCGTCCTCTCCGACTAGGGTGACATGGGAGCCCCCGGTCCGAGCGGAGTTCTTGGCCTTATCGTGAGTAGCAGCTTGTGTGTTAACATGTGTTGTTCTTGTTCCTGTCGAGCGTCACATCACTTTCCAGGCGCCTGATCCATAAATACATAGCAGCGCAAATTACCATGTTTAAAGATAAATAAATAAATGCCGGCTTAATTGGAAAAAAACACCCTTAATTAGCTTCCATAATCATTTTCACCACCATACGCTTTGATGGGTTAACGAACCACCATCTGTAGGTTTTTAATCAGTGTAAACATTTTTCTAAATTGGAGGGTTTTTGCAAGATGGAAGACCAAACTGACCCACTCGAAACATGATGGCCATCCACACTTTCATCACTCCATGCCTCTTGTTTTCCTCCATCCCATTACCAGTTTCTGTCCACCCATCACCTTTCCCCTCCATCCCTGTCCAGTAAATATCACTGTGTGTGATTCTAAAGTCTCCCTGCTTTCTCTTGTCGTGTCCCGTCGTCACCCGTCGCTGCCGCTCCTCCCGGTCTATTCTCGGTGGTGGTGGAAGGCCTGTAATTGGAGGAGTCTCTGATTACAGCTCTACTCTGAGCTCTGTGTCTTCTGCATCCATTTCATCCAATGTTATAATGTACAGAAGGCAGCAGCAGCAGCAGCAGCAGCAGCAGCAGCCGGGAGCTGCGCTTCAAAGATATAAACATGCAAACATCCTTCTCAAGGGACTCGGCTTTGCATGAGAAGGCAAAGTGTCTGGACGGCTACTTTCAATCAGAAAAAAAAAAAAACAGGAGATCAGAAACTCCTTGAAAGTGAAAGTTCATTCTGCATGCAACGTTTTAAGTGAACAAAATATCAAGTCGAATAGATTTCCTTTGACATGAACGTCATCTTTTCTTTATCCTTCTGTTGCTGCACCGGCCTGGTAGCTGGAAAGTTCTGCCCCTTGTGGCAGGAAGTGATATCAAATCCAGAAATCTCCATTTAGTCTTATAATATAGCATATTTATTCTAGTTTTTCTTGCAATTTGTTAACAGGAAATATGGAGTTAATATGAACCCTCAGCAGTGAATGAGCCCCATTGTGCTCTCCGGCAGTGGACCTTTAAAACAGACCCTGTTGTTTTTAAAGGAAAAGTCCTTCCGATAGGACTCGATTTCATTCTTAGGCATAAGATTGCATCTTATCTGATGTTAAAGATCGTCTGTCAAACGTCCTCAACTACAAATATTTAACGTGCTGAGCCAAGCGCTCTCTTTGATTCAGGCTTCAAGTGAAGCACAATGTTGGCTTGTGTTTACAGGATTGATGCTTCATCCAAAAAAACAGCTCGTAAATTATCACCCTTTCTTTTCTGTTGCTGCCATACAGATTATCTGGATGCAAGAAAATGAACTTTGGTGTTGAATTTAATGAACTGATGTAATTATTAGATGTTTGTTTTATTAGTAAAGGCCATGTGTGTTTGCATGTGTGTTTGATGTTGGTGAACATGGGTATATTTCTTGTTCATTTCTTCCTCTGGCATCAGGGTGATATGGGACCTGTAGGAGAGATGGGCCCTCCAGGACTTAATGGACTCAAGGTAATCAGTCCCTCATATATGGAAACGATCACATTCACTACGTGTATCTTTTACAATCAATGAAATGACAAAACGGTAATGTTGTCTCATTGAAGGTAAGTTTGAGATGAGGCTTTAGTGGATGGGGGGTCGCTTCCTCACCGGTTTGTTGTTGCTTGTTGCAGGGGGTGCCCGGAAATCCAGGAGAACCAGGACTGAAAGGTGATAAGGTGATCTGAATATTCCTGTTATTGGCCTGTGTTTGAGCAGCATGTGATGGATTTGTGCACCTTTTTTATTGCATCTTAATGTAGTCACTTCTATTCAACCTTGAAACATAGAGCATGCTTTTGTTAAGCCACGCCTTCAATCGATTGTTATTTATTTAAAACGTGAGTTGACCCATTTTCCATTAACCCATTAAGACCTGTGACCACATATGATTGTTTTGTGCATCTTTTCTATGCTTGGGTGTTTTCTCCGCATGTATTTCTGCAGATTGTGGAGCATTCTCATTACTCATGGCATCACATGCATCCATAAGGATAATTTGTTGCTTCAGGTCTTGAAGGGTTAATATGACTTGATACGATTTTTACAAGGTTTCTGTTTAGAAAGCGTGAATACCCCTGGCGACTGAAAACAAGATTTATCATGTGGGATCACAGTTTTTACGTGACTGAGATCATCAGACGGGGAGATTCGCAGCTTTTGAACCATGTAGGTCTGTTCAGTTAAGTCGGCGTTGGGATCTGTTCAAAGGTCTTTACAAGCGTATCTCAACACACGAACAGACAGTTATAATCCGACAGATTTAAGCGGCAGACTTAACACACTGACCTTTTAAAGCCTACTGTAAAATCTTGAACGCTTTGTGTGTTTTTGCTGACGTTTCTCCTGCCAAAACCTAGAACAATGCCCGGTACAGTAACCGAGTCCAGATGAGACAACAGCACGTATTTACCGGCTCTGCAGTCTCAGATGATTGTCAATTTGATTGCAAGCTGGAATAATCAAAACTCTGCATTTTATTTTTCATGTGCTGGCTCGATCCCTGCAACATTTGCGGGGGTAACACACCAAACCGATTGCTGCGACATGATAGATTGACGCCACATGATAAACTTGGCAAAATGCAGCGATCTCCCCTCGCTCTGTATGAAGGTTTAGATTGTACGGACTACTAATTAGTACTGCCTGCTGAAAAAAAAGTTGAAAACGACTCGCAAAGCTGAAATTTCACAACTCCCCTTAATGTTTGTTTCTTTCTGTGCATCCATCAGGGTGACATTGGGATTCCTGGAGAGCAAGGGGAGATCGGGTTCAAAGGAGACAAGGTAGGTTTTTTTAAAAACGCTAACGCATCTTCTGCTTCTCAATTTTTTATCCAGTTCATGTCCTGCCCTGCTCATTGCCTCCGCCGCTCACATAACCTGAGTCACACAGCAGCAGAACTATGTCTTTGCAAAAACGACTTAGCCAGATGTCTCCTATCCAGCTTATGGAAATTCTTATGTTAGCCCTTCACAATTGTCTTAGAGTGTCAGTACGATCCAACCAATCACAGAACAGAGTGGCCCCGAGAGATAACACCAAGCACCGCGAGCGGAGTCATGCATGTCTAATGTCTGTTTCCCCAGAAAAGAAATCAAGTTTCTGCTTTTTGCTTATGAATCCTGTCTGACTGTCAGTCTGACCCTTTTTTTTTTTTTTTTTTTTTTTTTTTTTTTTTGAATGTGTTTTGTTTGCATTGGACAGGGCATCCAGGGGGCTCCAGGATTACCAGGCATCCGTGGGAAACCTGGACCACAGGTTAGTTCTGGTCTGGCTTTAATAACCACAAATACTTAAAAATGATAAAGCAGACATAATGTTTTTTTATCATAAAGATTAGGGGGTTTTTTTGTGGAGGAAATGTGCAGTCAAGGATCAGATCAGATCATGACTACATCATTTATTATATGGCTCCAGATGGCAAAGGAAAAAGGCTCCCTTCATCTTGTTATTCACGCTTTCCTCAGTCCATATTCATTACAAACATTTTAAACACTGGATTTAATAACTAGTAGTGTTTACTGAAGGTTATGTTTCTTTACCTCATTTCTTATATTTTTATTTAATCACTGATTGTGATTCAGCTTTTAGAGAGTCAAGGAAGTTAAGTCGATCAGAAAACCTCCCATGTGCTACAAAAGGACACGTTCTTTTCTTTATTGGAAGCCAAGTTCAAAACTTTTCATTGTTCCTTTTCTCTGTGCAGAGCTCAGCCAGCTAACCATTGGCTGAAGTCAATGGTTAGCTGTTCTTTTCTTTTTTTCAATTTCAAAGTGCTACAAGTACACACTGAAAAAGACACAAGAAAAACTCTGGTAATTGCACATTTAACAATAGTCCTTAAAGGGAGTTAAAAGTCTCTTTAAAAAAACAAAGTCATACAGATCTTTAAAACTTTGAAATAACTTTTGCTTTTTGCAAAAAAATGTATGTTACAATGTAATGCAGACAAATTGCAATACAAAAGCATAATGAATATTTCAGGCCATTTGTATACATTTTACATTTAGACTAAAAGCCAACTTAACAGCACTCATTAACCAATCTCATTTATTGACCATGAATAACTCGTTACATCTGAAATTATTCCAAAATTCACGACTGTTCACCCACTGTTTCCTTTTCTAGGTGTGAGAGGGGGCAGTTTTGCTTTTCTTATATTTTAACAGACATTTATTTGACGTTGATGTTTTTGTGTCCAGTGTGCATACAAGCTGAATTACTCTCCTAAGAGATTACGAAAAAGAGGGGAGACAAATCTGAACATTATTGCCCCATCCCTCTCAAGCACATCACATACAGTAATTTATTAGATTATCCAGCATTTTCCTCATGGTTTTATTTGTGATTTTTAAAGGGCAAATTGGGAGAGAGAGGCCCTGATGGTGCACCCGGACCTCCAGGCCCTGAGGTTTGTATTTTTGCCCCGATTCATACGTTGATTATGTTTGTCTACCTTTTACAGAAACAATACAGAGTTTTCTTTTATCCAACAGGGTTTTCCTGGTGACATGGGACCACCAGGAGAAAATGGCCTTGAGGGACCAAAGGTAAAACCGTCACTATTGCTGAGTCGTCTAGTAATCTGTGCATCAACAACAGTAATTGAAATCAAGATCTTTTATTAGTTTTGTAGGTATTTGTTGAAAAACTCAAGTATTAGACAAATTAAAAGAGTGGTATTTCATAAAAATAATAAAAAAAAACAATAACCTGGAAATAGCAAATACGTATTTGCCATTTGTGGATTATAATAATCTGTCATTTAATGGCACTTTAACCAATGTGACCAATGTGAATTGCTTCCACATTGGTGTTTTGGCTATAAGTATTTTTTTTAAAAAACATGTACGTTCTATATTTACCTCAACACCATACGATTATTTTACTTCCTTTAATCCATCTAGGGAAAACCAGGGGTCAGAGGTTTACCGGGGCCACGAGGGGTGCCTGGCTTGGAGGTAAGAGTATCAGATGCCGCCCACATCATAACAACCCCAAAGTGCCAGACAGGCTCTAAAACTTTTATTGCACGAGATCTTTCGTGTTGGCGAAGGATGCTTTATGTCCCCAAACAAATGTCATGCTAAGATCAATATCCTTCATCTTCAGGGAGACGAAGGCCCGTTAGGACCACCAGGCCCCACAGGACTTGAGGTGAGTTATAACATCAGCGCCCGTTTTGATTTGGGCAGGTTGGAATATGAAACCTCTTAACTCATTTAATTTAAATCATTATAGTTTAACTTTAACTATAGCATTTGGTGTTTCAGTGTTCAGAAAATTAATAACATGTACGCACGGATGTGTCTTATGTAAATTCACAGATGTGATGGGCATCAATAGTTTTGATTTATGCTGTTTATAACCGAGGATCTGCGTTTTACAGCTGATTTGCATCTTTGTTAAAGCGACGATATGGATCGATATCGGATCAATACTTGCTGTCAATCTCCATTGCACCATTTTATTACCGGTGTGCTTTGTTTGCAGTATAATTTAATGGCCTGAATTTAATTGCGCATCCCAGAATTTGTTGTACCACCGTATGGATTCATCTGAAATGTGCCTGAGGTGATAAAGTGTGTTTCCCTCATGTATTTTTTTTTTTCCGTCTGAATTTGAAAGGAGTTACAAACATGCACGCTCGGTGTTGTATAGATGTCGTTGCAGCTCGTGTCTGGATGGTTTGTGAACTTAGTCTAGACAAAGGGCAGTGTGCAATCCCTGGTCCTGGCCACCAGGGGGTGATAACTGCCACCCCCATGTTTATAGGCACCGGGATTTATAGCTGCAATAAAGAGCGAGAGCATGGTAATGGACCACTGCAGCAGTGGGGGATTTGTTTGTATTTTTAAACACTTTATCAAAAGATATAGAAAAGGGTTTTATGTGAATCATGAATAGGCCTGCAAGCTGAGTTTTTGGAAAACAAGATTATTATCCCAGATGCCACCTGTTTTTTTTATCCGATCATAACGTTAACCCGTCTTCCACCCACTCTCGTCTCTCGTCCTCTGACCCACTTTAAGTCTTCTATACAAGATGTGCACGACTCCTTTGAGTGCTGTGATTGATCTCTGGCTCGGTGCCACCGGTCCTCCACCTCCTCCACCTCATCAGCTCTGTCTTTTATCCTCACAGCTCTAAAACATAATGGGCCCTTTCTCTGTACATTTCACTTTTACTATCTCTAAAACTGTCTCCTGTGTCTGTTTATTGCTCATCCCGGGCATGGAGTATATTCTCCGTGGTCTGTCTTTATTTTGATAATCCAGTCAAACAAACATAAATCAAAATCCAAAGATTACACAACACAATCCTGCAAAAACACAACCTCATTTTGCCTGAAGTTTCAGCTTTTACTATGTGTGTGCGAGTACAATGAAACGTTGTACCGTCATACAACTGCCGCAGTCTGGCCTGGAGGTATTACTGCTTTGAAAGCAAGAAGCAGCCCCCTTCTTCTTAACCCTGGGAGCGACTGTCTGTGCACAGAGGAACATTACAGCCACTGACCGCTTTCACAGCCGGCCAAAAAAGTGTCTCGTCAGCATTACCTGCGCTCTGCTTATTTCAGCAAGCATGTTCTGCCGTCTGCCAACTGCTTCCCAAACCGCTCCTCAAAATGTCATCTCGTAGGAAACAGATCCTTTACTTTTTTGCTGAGTATTTGTGATGAGTGTTAATGATGCGTCAACTGGCAAGTGACTCCCCGTTATTCATAATTCATCATCCTGTGCAACATGTTTTTCTTTTCTTTTGTTTTTTGCAGGGCAGAATGGGTAGAAAAGGATTTCTTGGCAAGGGTGGACCAGAAGGCGTTAAGGTGAATTAAAGAAACAGTCTTGATACAGAAGAATGTTTGATATAATCTTGTGAACTCACAAATAACAGTGACTATGCCCCCTCAGGGTGAAACCGGTATTGCAGGAAAAGTTGGCTCCATGGGAGAAAGAGTAAGAAATAAAGCCTTTGGCTACTTCCCTTGTTGAGTAACTGCAGTTTCCCTCTATTTATCCATTCATTCATGCTTCCAACACTGAGTGTGTATTGTTTCAGGGCTTGGTGGGTTTCATCGGACCTGTGGGAGAGGCTGGACTTGCAGGAGAGAAGGTTGGAAAAAACAAAAACCCTCCCAGTTTTGTCTGGGAACATCTCACAAGGTGACCTTGAAGACTGACTGTTTTGTTTTGGTATTTTTTAGGGGGATCGAGGGGAGATGGGTGTTCCTGGACCACCTGGAGAAAAGGGATCAACGGTAAGATGTAAACAAGACAGAGGGGAAAGGGAGCGGGGGGATTTGTGATGCATAAAGATATCTATTGAAATCTTTTAGATTTTAGAGGAGTTGGTTTGTCTTGGATGGAAACCTAAGAAATGGCCAACTTAAACTAAACTGCGTCTGTTATTCCCATGGGAATATTGCACATGCTTGGGGTTAGAGCAGCACCAAGAGAGGAGGCACATCACACCATCGACAACATGGAATGTTTTCTAAGCAGCGGTTTGGCTCTTGGATGAAAACATTTTGCTGCAAAGTTTACAACAACAAAAAAAATGAAATAAATCCAGTGGATCCTTGGCTATAATTGACTTTCCTGGTTATAATTAATACAGTCATGCAAACATAAACTCCAAATTTGAAAAAAAAAAGTGATGTTTAAGACATCCTTTGTCAGAAGTCTACAGAACATTGATGCTTTTGTCCCTACGTATCACACACTTTACGTGCTCTTTAAAACAAAGCAAGCGGCTTCCTTGTTATGTTGGGGCTTTATTTTATAATCAACTGTTTAATCTATATAACCAGCTGGAGTGGGTAGGAATTTAGTCATCATTCTTGCTGAGACAGAGAGAGGTTTCCTGCTGGCCGGCGGCCAGTTGGACTTTCTCTCAGGACTTCTTCACCACACACACACACACACACACACACACACACACACACACACACTCATGCTCTCAGAAGGAAGTTCTCTATTGGCCCGCTCCCTCGACTGCAAAGCAGAAACAGACCCTCTGGAAAAGACTGCTTCATGCAGCGTGAAGGAGACCGACCTGCAGACATCAATGGCCGCTAACAAAGAGCTCACACTGTAGAAATCTACGTTTTATTCCTCGTGGATATTTGCCACCAGAGCTGTGCCACAGGGTTGAATACTGGTCCGTTTTATTGCACTCAGCTGTTCCGACTCGAGTGACCAAAATACTCCCTATTATAAAGTATTGGTTTGACAAATACTTTGGCCTTCAAACGAGGTGCCGTAAAGAAAAGAGAGAGAAGTGCTGCCAGACGTTTTGTGTTTTCTGCTGTAAAATCATCTCCTCATTAAGTGTCTCAGTCTTTATCTTCTCGACATGATTTTTGTTCATGTGCTTTCATGTGAAGAGATGATTTCTGTGGCTGTGTGTAAAAAAAAAAAAAAAAAACATTCTCACTTGAGCAAATTTATGTTTTTCTCTTTAATTCAGTCAACGTTAAGCAGGAATGCAAGTATGAATCAAAAACACTCACATTACTTTTATTGGGTTTGATTTTTGGAGCAACTGTGCTCTTTTGTGATGTTTCCAATATAATTCAGTTCAATTCAAACCATGTAATCTACTTTTAAAATTATAATTTCCCACTGAGTATGCCAACAATTTGCATTATTTTAGTTTTTTCTAGCCAAAAAGGAATCGGTCAAGTCAAGTCCTTTATTCATCACACACAATTATACTTAGTATGATGTGTAGTGAAATGCTTCAATTATGTGTTCCACACTGAAGAAACAGTTTTTATAGAATGAAAGGATAAAAATAAAAATCTAGAGCACAAAATAATGAAAACAGCTGACTATATGACAACATTGATAATGATAAAGAAAATTACCACAAACGAAAGATAAATAGATAAATATAGGTACTTTCACTTGATATCTACATTAGCACACTGTTATTTGTCTTAGAAAGATACATTTAGATGAATACCAGCTATACCAGATATTTCAGTAGTTTTAAGTAACTTACTTTATTCCTTGACTAATATTTTAATCAGTAACTTTGATTAAAGCAATTTAAGATAATTTGAATGTCAGTTTTCTTAACTGTTTTCACCTTAGTGGTGAGTTTCAATTAAGTACAAATTATGATAATATTGTAACTATTAGATAAAACTACAGGTATATGAAAGATACATTTTTATATTTCAAATTGATAATTTTTTTTTAAGTTTTTTTTTTTTTAACTTTAATTTTGCATCAGAGCCTACCGTCTTAGAGTGAAGACTCCCACACATTCTCATTATGTATCCACTGATGCACTGCAGGCACAATAGATGTAATGTCAACTTTAACTCGTTCCTTATTATTTATTCACATACAAAAGGGTCATCCGGGAACACCAGGCGAGACCGGACTACCAGGGCCACCAGGAAGAACAGTAAGTCATCATTCTTCTGCACACTTCACACACTCTTCTACTCAGTCATTGTTGCACTTGATGTCTTATGATCATAGTCAACGACTGACCCCAGACTACTCTTTTCAAATGGAGTAAATAGTAGTGAGGATGAATGTGTGTGTGTGTGTGTGCGTGTGTGTGTGGGGGGGGGATGTTTTGCTTAAAATGCTATAAGAGGACAAACGATGTTTTCAAAGACTGTCGCTTTGTGGTATATGATGGTAACATGTAGTGTTAATGCCCCCACAGTCGGCAGCAGCGGCTCCTCTGAGCATTATGAGACCTGGCAGCCTCCTGCTGAACCTGCATTACCCTCCCGTCAGTCAAAATCCCAACACCTATAACCAATTAGGAGCTGCCCCTGCACCCCCTTTTGCAGTGGCCGGGGTTCGACAGAGATGGGACTGAGTACTAGTAGAAGGTGGGGGCCACTGAGCCACCAAAACAAACATAAATACGGGGCTCTAGTGTGCAGTGGGACAGGATTCCAGAGCAGACCCTTTAATTGGTGTGAGTGACAGATCTAACAACAAACCCTATAGTGTGTTCCTGAGGTCAGACTGCCCCCCGGGGTCAACAGCTGGGGGGGGGGGG
>OMNM01012896.1:12410-22607 GCA_900302745.1 Parablennius parvicornis | reverse complement strand
TAAAGAAGAAGGAAAAAGAAACATATAGAAGAGTCATGCAGCTAGTAAGTGTTTCATTTCATATACCTACAGGCTGCCTCTTCTGAATGTGCAGTGCATTGTCGAGAAAAGGAACACAAAGAGCTACATTGAGCCAAGGACACATACAGATAGAGACCTGGTGGAAAGACAGTGAGAGAGCAACATGTACAGACAAAAATGAGACATGCACACATTTTCCTGACTGAAAAAATCCAAAGCCGCTTCAGCATCCGTGATGAAGACGTTAACGTTTAGCGTGTAGCATGTGATCATTGGTGTCATTGTTAATATTCAAATATTATTCTGGCCAATGAGAAAAATAAACAAAAACAAGCATAGTGGGAAAAAAAAAAATCTATGTAAGACTAACATATCTTAAAGCAGATATAAAAGCAAGTCTAACAGAAAATGAGTTGTGTAATAGAAGAGCGAAAGAATATCCAATGTTTTTGACAGTTTGCGTTTGTTTTTTACTTTTTTTTTTACCTCACTTCATGATCTCCTGCTGTGTCCTTCTCTACACTCTGACCCACAGGAGTGTGTGTCAACTCATTTGAAAATATTAACCCTGTGAACCCTTTTTGAGTGTTGACCTACCGTAGTACATGCCAACCTATTTCAGAATGCTTTGTAAGCAGAGTTTCTACGTGTACATTAATTATACTATTTGTTCAACCGCTGCATATAAACTATTGATTATCCCCTAAAAGGCTGAATGTACAATAACATCCCCAACCACATCCTGAATATGTGCTATGTTAGCCTGTCGTGAACCTCAAAGGCGTCTGTCCCAGGCGACATATTTCCCAGCTTGATTGTGTTTCTCTGAGCGTGAAATACGAATGAGGTTTGAATGAGGAACTATTAGCTGCACCTGCCCCATAGGATGCTGTTCACTCAGAAAGATGAAGGATGCACTAGTTTAACGCAACTGAGACCGCGGAGCCATTAGTGCCCGTTGGAGGCCAACGCATCCACTAACTGTGTTGGATTGTCATACAACAGGACTCATGTTTGGGTTATGGCAGGTGTCTGGTAATTTCCCTCAAAGTAATATCATCTTCTATCTTTGTTCCAAAACAAATCCTACATTTCCCAATCTGGCAACACTGTCTCTGAATAACACCAAACCTCGTGCTGAAGTGATTTCTGAAGCAAATATTTATTTCCATAAGAAAGGGATTTAGAGCGGTTTGAAGCTAATCAGACACCAAGCGCAACACAAAACTTCAACTTTAACTTCACAACCCCCACTGGACTCCTGTTGGGAAAACTCTTGAAGCCCAAGGCAGAAGTCTTTTTTTCCCCATGTTAAAACCTGCCCACTGCACTTGTGTCTCCAAGGAGCAGAAAAGCAGGCCAATGCATCCCGTCATTTCCCGTCAGGCCTGCTAAGCAGCTTACAGATACTCATCCTTGAGCACAGCCCTTGGAGCTTAGAAAACCCTGCCATTCTGTTGGCAGCTTGAACTAGCTGGATCAATTAACTAATGAGCACCTATCACCACATGCACACAGATGCACACATGTCATCTAATCTGGCAACAGGGTGGGGCGTTCGCAAGAAACCAGAGAGGTGACGAATGAATGAAATTGCTTAAAGAGATCCCATCTTTCCGTCTGCAGTTTCACTGCTGCACAGGGGGGAAGAAAAATACACATTGGAGATGCAAATTGTTGCCATGGCAACTTTACTATCATATCACAGAACAACACTAACAGAAAATTAGACAGAAACCTTGAAGGGAAGTTAACATCAGAGAATTCAATCAAGAATCAATAAAGTGGCATAATTAGGAAAATCTGAGGGTGTTGCGCAGCGTTAAACATGTTTCTTTCTGAAAATGTTTCACAGGCGTGACCAAACCTGCAGAGCTCCATGTATTAGTCTCCAGTCTGACAAGGATATCCGCATACCAGATAAGAGTGACACGACAGGTTAATCGTGACAATGACAAACTCACAAGTTCCCACAGACACATGCACTCCAACACAAAGATAAAGCACACACAGACACACAGCAGGTAGATAAACTGTCCAAGCCTAGTCATTATTGTATCGATATTTCCCAGCTCACTTGAACCTCGCCTCCGTCGCTGCCTGACTGAAAACAAAAGTGCCTTTGTTGGGAGGTGAGCTCTGGTTGATCTGCACCTGCAGCTCTGCAACAAGCAGCCACACGCCTGCCAGCTTAAACCACTGAGTCAGAAAAAAGGAAGCATGGTTGCAGGACTTCTGTGCATGTGAACAGACTGTCCCCCCTGAAGTATGACATCAGCTCGTGTAGATGTATTGACTGCTTGTGTAACAACAGCCGTGATACACCCACACAGGTGGAGAAAAAAAAATGAATAACAGAATGTGGGCTATGGAGCAGGGAAAAAACACACACACACACAGTGGAAGTTTGCAATGTTGAGCAGAGATGGAAAGAGAGAATGGAGGTGGATGGAGAGACACTGAATCACTGGTGAAGGTCAAACTAGATTCACTAAGGGTTGTCATGGAAGCAGGATAATGCTAGGGTCGTTGCCATGGGAGAAAGTGTAAGATGAGGAGCGGTGCCTGCAAAATGTTGTGCTGCAAAACACTGTTCGAGGATCTCCACCCTTACTATCATTACAACAGCACAGACACTTTCTCGAGGGGGAAATAAAGAGTAGTGTAATACTCCAGAGCATTGTGCACACAGACTGGCCAGGTGGATCATACTCTACTAGAGTATGCCAGTCTGTGTGCACGATGCATGTGAGCATGCACGGGGTGCATGGCTACACTCGGATGTTAATACCTGTCTGCCTGGCATGCTAAGTGTTGAGGAAAACAAAACAAGTGGGTAAGTGAAATGGGGCAGCAGGATACCGTGAGAGGAGCGGATAATAGCTCAGACTCTGGGTGGCCGTGCGAGTGTGTAGGATTCTGCACACACGTGTTACTGCAGTCCCGTGTGAAACCACTGCATCCAAAACACAGTTTGTCTTACAGTTACAGTTCATCCATCTCTTACTCATGTAAACACACGCACACGTTTACCAGTTTTGTAAAATGGACGATAAACTGAGTTTGAACTCCTTTCCCACTCCCACGGGAGAAGCCCGTTGATAGATATGATGCGATTCTAAAACTGGAAGCTCAGCCATCGCAGCTGGTCAACCTACTAGCCTAATATAAGTTTGTCCAGCAATGGTGTCATGCTTTTAGGCCATACTGATTTCTTAACAGGAGAAATGTATGATTGCCAAAGAGAAGTGGGCCAGACTGCAGTTACAAATAATTGTAATCTTGACATTAATACTAAGAAGGTCTGGGAGGGTATGCAGTTTTTAGACCATCTGGCATCAGTGAGCCAAAAATCCTGTCCTGAACCACACAATACATTTCATAACAGCAGAAAAACAAACAAACAAACAAAAAAAACCAGAAGGCAATTCTCAGTCAGTGTAACAATGGTTGATTCTGAATGTCAAACTTGGTAACACTTAATAAATCATGCTTAACACTGTTGTGAGGACACAGAACCCAGAAATCTTCAGAGTATGAAAAGCTATGCAACAAACAGCTTTGTCTGAAATAGCAGGTCTCCTTGAATTCCAGCTCTTTTGTTTACTTCTGTTTATAAATCTTAAACTGCTGACAATCACCTGACGTGAATGATCTTATTCACGGCATCAGATGTGTGACATTCCTCCGATTCTCCACTGTGATGGAACAAGAGCTACAGATCAGGGACTGGCAGCTTTGATCCTGCCATCCTGTACACCCAAGGGCCAAATTGTAACAGATTTTTCAACTGTGTATGAAAATCAAACATGCAACTTAATGCAAATGCGAACTGAATTCCTTAAAATGCAATCATTTCATAATTTCCACTTCCACAATATCCAAAGAATAATTGCATCCGATATGTGGCTCAAATGTGGTTATTTGACTATTATTATCTTGCATCACCATCAGTGAAAATGATCTTGCGGACAGCAAAGAAGGCAGACGGGACCACGTGTGGCACGCGGGCTGCCAGCCGCCCATCTCTGCTGTCGAAGATTAACAGCACAACCTGCACAAAGCTGACAAAGCCACAGGCCGTGACCTTAACTCCCATCAAATATAAGTACGTTCTCGGAGGGAAACTTTTATCTCTGCAGCATAAAACCACCATTTGAAAACTAAATGTGCACTTTTTTTCTAGCCACTGACAGCATAACTGATGAATAAGAATCACTTTGATTTGGAAACCCAAAACATGTCGAGACGCGACTGAAGGAGGGCTATGTAAAGGATCTGTGGGATGAGTATAGCGGTGGCAGGATTAAAAGGTACAGACAGTCGCTCAGAGACACACAGATGATGGTATGTGTGTTTGTAAGGTGGGTGAGTGTGGAATCCCTTCAGTGATATGTGGCGTTTTTTTGTCTCTTCCCGATTTGTGACAAAATCTTTACAAAATCCAAGTGTGAACTTCAAAGACGAGAACTCAGCGTGAAAGAGAAACTAATTTTCCTGGAGGGCAAATTAGGCAAACAGTGAGCAACAAGTACAGATGCAAGAAAGGGAGAGAAAGGGAAAGAAATCCCTAAAGAATACATCAATAACAAGATGCATCATGTATCTGAAGAGACCGTAGTTAATACCCATTACATTTTGAGCCTTATTTTTCACAGTTTCTTAAAGTCCGATGCAGAGAGCTTCGCACTCAAATGTAGACGATGGAAGAAACGGCACAGTCACGTTGAGGAAATAAAGAACAGTCTGGGTAAACTAAAACAAGCTCAGCTTTCAGACACTGCGCTATATAGTTGGCTCAAAGTAAATCAGGGACTCTAACACACAAGAGTGTATCTGTGCATGAATATGCATCGCTTGAAACAGACCTCACACTGGAAACAGTGTCAAAATTGCACGTTTGATTTAAAGGTCTGAAAAATGCACAGACCCGACACCATGTCAGTGTGTGTATGCAACTCCCAGTGTAAAGATATGCTGGACGGGATTTATTGGTATATGCATTTTCTACAGTGTTTCGCCTAAATCTGAGTAGCTGAAGCCGCAAAACCCAGCTCACAAAGGAACAAACACCCGAGACAAGCTGCCAGTCCATCACTGAGCAAACACAGAGACACATTTATATTCACACCTATGAGCAATGTAGGGACACTAATTCACCTCAAATTTATGTTTCTGAACTGTGGGATTAAACCATTGTACATCGTAGGAAAAAAAACAATATGATAAAAAAAAAAAAATAGGAAAAACAATTTAACCATTTTTTATTATGCTAACTGGTGCAAATTAACTTAGAATTGTCCAAAATATGTTGCAGAAATCAACATGCATGTTTTATTTTTCCTATTTGTCACTGCTGAATCACTTAGCTCTCTGTTGGTATTGCGTTATTTCTGCTACACTTATTAAAACATCAGAAAATCTTTATATCTTAGAAATGTCGTCCTGCGGGTCAGGATGGACCCTCTGGTGGGCTGGTTATATGTTTGCCACCCCTGCTTAATTATGTCTGAACGCCTTTAAAAAAATTAAACTTGACTTGCCATTAAGTTGAGTATCAGTCCAAACAGGCGAGTTCTATGACAGGCATGATGATTGATTATCATGCCTTTCACCGATAAGATCACTGACCCGATCTCAGCAGTGATGATTAGGAATCATGAGTGCTGAGATCAGGTCACCTCTACCACCTCCTCTTCCCCTGCATATTACTTAAGACAATTATTTAAACGTAAAGTTGTGATGGTACGATAGACAGGATCTAAAAATCTACGCACAAAATCATATACCACTACTAATCTCTAGGAAATGAAACCCAAAATAACCCAGTCATGTGTACAGACTGGTTTAGTCACATTTTCACGACACACTGTCAGTGCAGGGTTTCATTCTGTCATATCAAACAAAGCAATGCAGAAATGCATCACTGATTCTGTTGAGCATATCTCAGTCTATAAAATACACATATATAATGTAAACATATATATTCATTTTCTGAAGAGATGGCAGTGAAGGATGTTTTTGACTTGACTGGCAGCCTGTGGACGGTATAAAAGTTCTCACCGATCCAATAATGAATGGTGTCATAATGTGGGCAGTGATTAAGATTAGAGTTACCTCCGTTGGAAAATAATAACAATAAACAAACTGCTTAATCACTGATTTAATGCACAGTGTTATGTGAGTCAATTCAAACACGCCCACGATGCTCCATGACGAGCAGGTGTACATTGGGCCTGGATGTATGCTGATTTATTTGATGGGTGCCTGAAGCCCTGGATTTGCAGAAAGCTGGTGATACAAGAGAGTACAACAAACTCACCGACTGCTGTAACTCACTGTCCAGAGGAGAATATCAAGAACCACTGAGTTGCCTAGCAACATAGTGTTTTGTGTCTTCACTAATATGCATACATGAGGGCTACTGCCACTGTGGAGTTTTTATTGTCCAATTCTCAGCATTGTCTCCATGAGGGACGTTTTATCTGTTAATCCCAAACTGGCAGGTTAAAGCAATTTATTTGCTCACTTTGATAGTCTGACATGTGCAAAAATATCCCATTACTTGTTAACGGTATGTACAAATGAAGGGCAATGTGAGTTTCTGTGGATGGATACTGTAGGGGCCACTGTCTTCCCATCATGCAGTGCGCCACTCAGAAATAGAGCAGGAGAAGGCAGGGACCCCTGGGATGGTGGCACTGAGCTAAGAAAAGAGCTCCTCTGCTCTCATTTAAACAGGGACAGGTGCTAGAGGAGGAGAGAGGTAGGCCAGACTAAAGACAGAGAGGAGAAACAAAGAGAGAGAGGCACTTGTATACAGTATGTGGAATTGTTGGGTGCTCGTTGAAATATGGCACGACAGAGTGAACGCCTCCTTTGCCAACACAAACCTTTAATCTTAACCGAGATGTCATCTTGCCTTTTAGACAACGTCCATTTACGAGCAGATATTTAATGCTCGTGTCCCAGGTCCATTAACCTAAAAAAGACAATTATGCTACATCAGTTTGCAGCCTAATTTTCCCTGAGTGAACCTCTTTTTTTCCTCAGATAATTACTGAGAGGAATATGAGTTTTTTGTGAGTGAGTGTGTGTGGAGAGGAGTGCGGAGGAGTACCTCTCCCAGCAGTGATCCATTGGTTGACTACAGTTTAATACTGTCTTTTTTTTTTTTTTTTTCCTAATGCATGTGATTTCCCAGAAGAAAAAGGCTTTGTGCTGAATCATACATGACATGTTATTACAATGCGGTAATTAGCAAGCTTATAGAGCTTGATAGGAGGGCAGAAAAAGAGATTTGATATGTTCGAGCTGGGGAGCCTAACATGTAAGCTCTTCACATTTTTGTCCATGTAGCTAACAACAGGATAATTAGTCGAGTGGCCGAGAGGGAGCAAAAGTTATTGCAGGGCTGAGAATTTTTTTTTTTTTTCATTTGCCTTTATTTAATCAGGAGAAACCACATTGAGATTGAGAATATCTTTTTCAAGTGTGTTCTGGCTACATAGAACAGGTTTATATTGACAGATACAATGTTTTATAAACATAATAAAAGACAGTGAAGACAAGTTGATAAAAACAATAAAAATACAATCAAGAATGGGATAAAGGAAAGTGCTTGCAAATAGGCAATGTATTACCAATGTTATAGATGTGTGCAAAAAGACGCTCGCACTGAGTTAGTAGCCTGATATTGAGGCTAATCTGTACAACTACCCAACATACATCATGTGTAGGTTACATGACCCCTGAAAATTGAGTGTTTGCTTGCATTAATCCAACCTGAACTGGATTTATAAATTATAAGTGAAAATGTTAGCTCAATTGTAACACCCAGACGATGCAACTGAAAATCGATCTACATTTATACGGGACAGTCTGATTGCAAATGGATAAAGTGTGCTGCACGGGCGTGAAAGCTCCTTGTCGTCCTGATAGAGAAGTCAAACAGAATTCAAAAGAGATAAACAGAAACTCAGACAAACGCAGGTTGTAAACCGTAAACAAGACAAGAACTGGTGGAGTTAATTCCTGTTGAGATACAGCAACATACTCCAGTTGTATGTATGCTTTTTATATAAATGTACTGAGTGAAACAGTCAGACAAGCAGAAACTCTAAATTCCACTTTACCTGAGAGCAAGAACAATTTGACCATTCTGGTGATCTGTCAACAGGCCTGGAGCCAAAACACACCTCTCCTTCAATGTGCGTTATATCATGCAGCTGCACTGTTTCCAAAAGGGACAATCATAGTGCAAACAATTTTCAGAATTGACGATAAGAAGTATTTAGCAATCTAAACATCCTTTATTTGTTCAACCTTTTTGCTGACTTAGTTAAACACTCCACTGTGATGTAATCATTTAAGCTATGGGAACCAGGAATTAATAATATATATTAGACAGTGCTGATTTCACATTTCAAAGTTTGTTTTTAAAGGTTTGGGCAGTTTAACAACAAACATAAACTCCAAGTTTGTCAAATTGCCTAAAGAGTTCATACCTGTAGCATCTGCTGAGTTTAAATACAAACTGATAAATAAAAAAAAAAGTATGTGCAGCATCTTAAGAAAAAGAGCACACAAGATCTCTGTAGTCTGTCCCCACCTTTGCTTGAGGCTTGATACTTGAGACTACATTTATTGGTGGACAATATTGGCAGCCAAGATGCATGGAGAGTAAAGAGGTTTTGAAAAGTATACACAAAACCATAATGAAGAACCAGAGACATGGCTCTATTACATTATTTTATTGTGAATGTACAGTAATATGTTACAGAAGATGCTAAACAGAAAGCAAGTTGTAGGATACATTTTCATCTTAGAGGTCCCAGACGACTTTAGATTAAAATAACATTCAGTCATTCACACGCACATTCACACATCCACTAAGCTGCTACTGAGAGCAACATGGATTCAAGTGACAGAGGATACGCCAACGTATAGGCATGAAGATCAAACCCTTCACCCTGAAATTAAAAGACACTGGAAAACCAAACGCACTGCCCCCGCCCTCCGAGTACTCAAAATTTCTAAATAAGACTGTTCATGATGGAACTGAATTTACAGTGAGCTCAGCAATTTCACATCTACAATTGACTGTGAAGCCAATCATATTCCTGTTTGAAAAAATGCAGAGCTGGCCGATTGGTTAACATTGTGTGACTCATACCAAATATAAAAGAAGCTCTTGGTTGATGACAGATTCAAATACCAAAGGACCTCTGGTGGAGTCTAAACATGCAAATTGCCTTGGTTACAGACCTGGTCATAAATAACAAGCCTCCAGCTTCAAATGAATATAAACACAATGGAGACAAGCTGGCCGGTAAGGACTGTTGTAAATGTCTCTCATTGCATTTCCCTAGAAGGGTTGGAAAGCCACACTTCTCACTAGAGTAATAAGTGCTCACTCCTTCGACATAAAGAAGGATAAAAGAAGAAAAAGGAGGAGGGTGGGCAGAAAAACAGAGGGAGAGCTGGGAAAAAAAAGGGGGAACGAGGGAGGGATGGCAGGTGCGTGTGTGAGTGCGTGCATGTGTGTGTGTGGGTGGCGAAGTGACAGGCGATGATTAGCCCAACCAGAGGAGGATATGTGGGAGAGAGCGTGTGGGAGTAGTGGGGCTGGCGAGAGAGAGAGACTGTCTCTTTAGGCAGAGATATACACAAGTGGATTAAAAGAGCACTCGTGCTTTTGAAAAAATACAGAAATGACACAAGGTTTGTATACAGAACATTCACACAAGCATGTGAAAGATGTAAAGGCATGACCACATGCACAAAGAGTAGGCCCAAGGGGTGCACACAAGGGGTGCCCAAGGGGTGTTGTGAAGGAATGAATTAAGACTGCAGCCGAGCTATGAAGCATTTCGATGCACGGATAATGAAAACAGCAACAGAGGCAGTCGTTTCACAAGGTAATTTGATGCCTTGATTTAAAGGAGTGTGTGTATGTGTGTGCAAGACAAGAGGGGAAAAATAAGGGAGGACAAAAAGGAAGGAGATGGAGAGCAGCTGCCGACTCCGAGGTGTGTAGGTGGGACCATTTGCAGTCCGTCTCTTACCGGGCCTCTGTGGAATTACCAGGCTTTAAAGAGGCGCAACATTAACTTGAACTCTTACAAGCACAATCATGTGTGAGAATGCGCAAATAAAGACGGGCCAGAAGGGGGG
>OMNM01012888.1:9950-24162 GCA_900302745.1 Parablennius parvicornis | reverse complement strand
TGGTTTTTATTAAGAAGAAAAAAGAACAAATAGAAAGTGAAATGAATCACACAGGGCAGAACCAACACACAGAAAGATCAAGGAGAACCAAGATGGAGAAATGGAGATATTTAAACACAGTGGTACATAGAGATGTGGGTAAAGGTGGACTTATTGTGGAATTTTAAGTTACTTATTGATGAGTTCAGAGTAAAAGAGGAAGGTCTACTGTGAGCCTGTTAACATTTCTTTCTCGAAATAGGTTTTACGGTTACATAAACTTCTAAATTTGTAAAACCCAAAGACAGGTCAAACCTAACATTATGTCACTCCAGGTAGATCAATGAATTCATAAATCAATACTGAATATATCTGCAGGAGAGCTATGATGAAGCGGCTGTGAAGTGAGTATGAGCAGCCGGTTACTTACATGCTTCATAAAGTTTCTGTAAGGAACTCGTCACCTTGCCACATACAAGGCTCCTCACGTGGGAAATGTTCGTATCTCAGTTCATCATATATGTTTTGAACCTGTTTTGAACCCCTGGAAGCGAAGAGACCTGCCGAAAATGTTGGTGATGTTGTTGCAACCTGACGCCTCCCACACACACACCTACACACCTCTGACCCGTGTTAGCTTGATGGACTGTTTTGTTACTCTTTACAGTAAGAGAAAAAGGTAGGCTAAATACTCAAGAGAAGAACAATTGTTGTTTTGTTATGTAAAAAAAATACCCTTTTGAGTTTGTGGCGATAGTTTCAAAAGGCTGATTTTTAAATTTCTGGTTGGAATGTTGCATGTATTAATGTTAAAATTTGATATAATATTATTGAAAAGGCATTTTTTTTTTTAGTCAAAATATATGTCACAGTCTGGATTCTAACGAATGTCTGTCCAAATTTTATGAATTATCATTTAAGAACTGATAAATGTCTGCTATTTAATAAGGCTCAAGCAGTGCAGAGCATTCTAGATGTTTACAGAGATACAGTTCCTCTTTCTTGGTCTGTATAGAACGTATAGTTGGCTTTGTAGTGTGTTTTTTTCCTCTTGTGTCATTATGCTGCCCTTACGATCACAAACAGCCCTGAACACAACCATCTCCACAGATTGTCGGTACACTTCTCTTCATCATGTCGTGGGGACAAAAGATCCCACACCATGAAAAAAAAACCAACAAAAAAAAAAAACATTACAACACAGCAAATGCTCTTGATGAAACAGATTCCATCACCCAAAACATGGTCCGTAAGCAGAAACAGGTCTATGTGACAGATTTGGTGGATGGGATGGTGACACCCACTCCACAGGTGGCATGATGAAAGCAACAGCAGCCTGTGGGTGTAACTTAAGAATTGTTGTTTTTTTTGTATTGTGGGGCCCCCCCTTTTTTTTCTTTTTTCTCCTTTTGTTGTATTCAAAGGAGGAGGTCTCGGTACCCTGGACTCCGACCTCATGCGTAACCAGAACAGCAGGTTAGCAGACGTACGCACAGACATGATCAGAAACCCTGATTTTAATCAGCGTTTGGAGGTGATGTTTATGCATGTCGTAAGGAAGACTTGTTTATTCCAAATATGAATTTTGCACAAGATTATTCACTTTTTATTTGGCAAATAATAATAATAATAATAAAAAAAAAAAAGATTCTCAAAACTCTTGGTTTGCTCTGCTGCACTGCCCTTGATGTGTCTTCTCCTGCTTAAGTTTCTCAGAGGCCTCTGTAATTAACAGGGTGGTAAACCTTGCCAACGGATTTATGCTAATGAATTTGAACCACCCTGTCATCAGCCGTGTTTGTTATAAGCAGCGAGGAGAAGTCATTTAAAAAATTTTTGCTTGTTTGTTTGAATTCATTTCTGCCTTTATAGTTCCCATTTAGATTATTACTTCTCAGCAGTTACCACAAGCAAGCTGATTCAACTTAAAATATTGTCTAACAAGCCTACCTTGTGATGTTGCGTTAAGCTATAAACGTAAAATTCACATGTGGTTATCGCACATATTTTTCAAGCTGAAAAGCTTCTTTATGCTGTTTGTATGATATTTTATGGAAAACACTTGTAGATGGGGGTTTCAAAGAGCCATAGAAGTAAAGTGACTGTAGGTTATACATTTCAAGTTATACACACTCTTGTTTCTTTAGTCTGAGGGCAAAAACGACCATAAAATCTGAATATTATTAATATGCAGTGGCGCGCCTTGCATTACACACCTAGGCCTTCACTAGTACTGGGTCTGAGACGATCCACCCCTCAATAACTTTTTTATGACTACAAAAATCATGTTATCGTGCAGAAATGCAGCATAAAGAGCCGTTTACAGATGGAAAAAAATTCGGAGTTCACAACTTTCCTTCTGCTGCAACAACATAGAAAAGTGGCTGCTATTACCGAAGCTTCTGGGGGTCGAGGAGGCAGACAAATGTTAGGTTTTCATGGTATTAAAAATAATAATATGGCAAATAATATCATCCAAAATCCTGAAATAGTATTTGTGCCTTATTATATATTATCAATATGAGAATAAACTTGCAAAAAAATCAACACCTAACTGATACTATTTAAGTTTGGCAGAGTATTACACATTTATCTTATGTACCACTTCATTTAAATTCTGGAACCTGGAGGGTTGGAGCTGATCCCAGTTGTCTATAGGTTAAAGTTCATCACAGGAAAAATGCAGAGATAATCTCATTTTTTTCCACAGGGAAGAAACCAGAGTACCTGGAGAAGAAAAAAAATATAGAACCTGTTTTGACCAGGCAATTTTATTGCTGAGGTGAGAGAACTCCCCAATATGCCACTTATGCACGGTTCATAATGTTTCTTTTTTGGAAATCAAGCTTATATTCATGCATATTTATGGAGAGTAAAGGCAGGAGTTCTTTATTCAGACAATAACATCTATGTACAGCTATATAATCTGAGGATAAAAACATATGACTCAGGATTAACCTGCTTTAAACAAATGGTCTGGGAAACCTTATTCATTCTGGAAAAAAAATGAAAAAAATACACCTCTGCAAATGTGTCAGTTCATTTAACACCACAAACACATGAAAGTGTCTCACCACTGGCTTGCAATGTAATGGCACCACATCTAAAATTTGCAGTTTACATACACATTCCCTGAGTCGACACCTGAGGAGTTTTTTTTTTTTTTTCCTCAAGTCACACTCTTTTTCAGCCTCCTCACAAAATATATATATTACAAAAAAAGATAATCATAGTTTTCTAGTCTCGTCTCAGAGTCTGAAATCTCAGCACGAGAGTTTCTCAGGTGAGAACTGCAGGTTTGTTTGAGTAGAGTCTCTTTTCCTCAAGATTTCAGGTTCCTGTGAATACAAATTACAATAAAAAACCTTCAAAAAGTTGAACTACATGGATTGAAAAATACATTGTTAAACTTACTTCTCTGTTGTTGCAGCCTTGTGGAACTCTGACCAAGCAATTTTCAGACGAAGCAAATTTGCATGAGCTACTTTTTGTACCACAAAAGCGGTCAAATAATGGATTTTCTCTTTTCTGACGACATGACATTCCTTGAGAAAGGACTGAAATGATCACACCTCGGCTGGGTGTGTACATGTTTTAACAAATGTTCTCTCTATTCTGCAAAAGACAAACGTAAAGAAAAAAGAGGGCAGAACTAATTTAATCTCAACTCACACTGGTTTGCACTCAGGATTACATGGTCAAAACATAATCCACAATTAAACTTAACAAAACAAAACGCTTGCTTTGACTACCTGCATAACCTGCCTGCTTCCCTGTATTTGCGTGATGCCGAGCAACTGGAGATGCAAATATTTTCCCTCCTCGTGGCTCATCGATTTACACTTGCAGCAACAAAAGTGTGATCTAACTCCTGGTCACTTCCTGTGCAAAGTTGTAATTTTCTTCCCCTGTTTCAGTGGTTTTCTGCCAACCTACAGCTCAGAAAGTTGATGAAGGGGGCTCACTACTTTTTTTTTTGTTTACATCGAAAGTCGAGTTACAAATATTGTTGTAATAAATGTTGATAAATGATCTTTTAAATGAACTTTACTCAAAGTTCACACCTTGGCACCTTTTCATGTCTATTGAATTATTTAATTCTAATGAATCACTACATTGCAATATATTGAGTTCCAAACATGTGTCTTTGAATGAAGTGATCATTAGTTTCAAACTCAACTTATTTCCATTCATGTGAAAAAAAAAAAAAAAAAAAAAAACACACACACACTCTGAATGCTTGTGTTGCAGTTATGTTTTAATTCTATATTTTTAAAACTATATAAAAAAAAAAAACAACTATTGGACAATGTGATGCAATTAACATAGAGGTTTTGATATTGGAAATTATTTAATCAATAATGTTCCATTTTTTTTGTGTTTTTTTTTTAAATAAACAGGATTATCATAATTATGATGAGGATTTGCTCTGAAGTGAAGATGTGTGTTATTCAGGTAGCGCAGGTGATGCAATCAGCTCCTGTACTCTTTGCCCCGGTCTGTACGTTTCAGCGGTTGCCATGGTCACACAGCGAGCCTTTGTGTCATCTTGAAAAGTTGAAGCATCATGAAGTTCTTGTGTAAGTTCTCTCACTCTCTCACCTCAGTGACTTCTCCGTTACCATGTGCACACAGTGACCTTATCAGATCCCAAACTCATGACTGATGATTGTAGGCGACAGCAATGTTCTGCCTGTTGATTGACCACTGGTCAAAATTGCTTTTTTAATTAATATTTCTCCTTCTGTCCACACAAACAATAATTAATTTGAATAAGTAAGCAACAGTGATTTTTTTTTCTTTTTTTGGTCATCGGAGAATTATTTGGTGAAATTATCGCTTTTTAGGTTTCTAACAACAGACCTGTTTACAGTTTAAACATTTCTTATTATATGATTTTAGTCTCCATAACTTACTGCTGGAAAATACAGGGGTTTTCTTTACCAGGTTTTTTTTTTTTCACAATGTAAATGCTTCAAGCTGAAAACGATGCTATGACAACGGTGAGACTGAACCAAATAAAGGTATGAAACTTTAAGAATTTGTGAAGCACAACACCAGGCAACAGTTAAGACAGTTAACAGTAAAGACAGATCCAATTCACATCTGTTACACGGTTTAGTTGATGCATCACTTTGAATAAATGTTTGATATATTTATTGCTCACTTCTGAATGTTATTTATTGGGATGTGTAATATAGGAAAAGTCATGAAAAGCTCAGGTGCCCAGAGTTTATGGAGAAAATATGGCAATTATGTATTTACTATATATATGTGAGGTAACCTGGGACTATACCCAAAAATTAAATTTGATCAAAACACAAAACACCTATCATCTCATGTTATTAAATCCCCATTAGCTTCTGAAATTTCTGTCGCTGTCACCTGAATAAAAACTTTGAGATGAATTAACTGTGTTTGTAATTAATAGAAGCCAGTATGGTTTGTACTGGACAATTCTACGTATATTGCACTTTTGGGTGTTCTGCTGTTCATAATGTCAGGCTTCATCTTCGCAGAATGCATAACTTCAACTCTCTTCACAATATAAGTCCATCTTTTCCATTTATACAATATAGAACAATCTCATCTTGTGATTTAGGCTGAATAAAGTAACATTATTCAAACACTTTGGTTGTTGTCTGTGGTACTATGAGGTTAAAACATCTGTGATCCGTAGGCTATTTTAACAGAGGTGATCTTAATCATCAAGAGCTGGCATAAAAATGACTTTGGTCAAAAATTACTGAGGCCTTTATTCCAGTAATGTATATAATATATATAATATCTGATTCAAATCAAGTATATAACATGAACCACAGTTTGCATCACAGCAGGAATGATCCTGGTTTGAACCAGTTGTTGAACAGGGTCAACCTGTGTGGAGTTGCCATGTTTTACCTGTGCGGTATTTCCTTTTGTGGGGGAATCAGAGACGTTCAGAGGAGGCAAAGCAATGACAAAAGTCTTGGGGTGAGAAGGGATGCCTTCTCTCCTTTGCTTTTTGAGTAGAGTCATTACAAACATGTGGATGATGAATTGAATGAATTGAATGTATTATAAGTGTAAAGAAGACAAAATGTTAAAACCTTATTTGTTGCAATTATAGCGATTGCATTTTGTCATTTACAGGACTTTTTTTTCAATTAAAATCTAACTAGGATGAGAAAAGTTATGCTTTTATTGCCTCAGGATGCCGTCCTTCATTATAATTACTTTTCATTTTAAAAAACAATCAGACATTCAAGAAAATAAAAAGATTAATTGTTGTGAGACGATGTTTGTGTATTGTGAAAGTTAAGGGCCTGTGTCACGGTTCAAGCTCTGTTCGAAGAGGATCATTCTCTCTAACTTTCAAAACCCCTACTGGTTTGTGTTTTCAACAAGTAGCTGGATAATGTGGGAGTTGTGCTGTTTCTGCTGATCGTCCATCATTGGACTACTTTTTTACAAAAATGAATGAACTCCCAATGTATCAATAGGAGTCATAAATACACAGGTTTATGGATTTTTCCAACAGTTATAGAAGGTATAGCAGAAGCAAACCGTAAACCAAAATTCAAAACAAATAGTACAAGCAGCCACCAATTACACTGAGGACAACTGACTTGAATAATACTCTGTGAATTTATCTAACACAAGTATGAATATAAACATTTGTCAACATGGGTTCAAACAAGGACTTGGATTGTTCTGCACAGGCATTCATTTAAAAAAAAAAAAAGAATGCAGAAATGCAGACATATTTGCTAAGTGTTTTTCATTCCTATATATACTGCCTCATATTGCCTTAATGTCATAAAATCCTAACTTTTCTCTGGGGTTTGTTTGACAAACATTAAAGTCATTGATGTGTTTTGCTCCATCACCCAATGTGACTCTTGCAGCGGTGTTTACATCGCTGATTACACCCTCTTATTATATTCTCATTATGCTGCATTATGGGCTTCAGAGCTGCACAATGGCTCCTCCATGTTGCCAGGTACGAACTGGTACACCAAATCACACACCCAAATTCACTCCGGTACTGTCTCGATCACATTGCTTTTTTATTTTTTCTTCTTCAGCTCCTTTCTGGCTTTCTGTGATATGTATTTTGTTTGATACCTGATATGAACCCCTCTGGTTAGAACTGGCAGACACCCACCCTCTTAGTTCCACCCTGCTCTTTCCCATGTTTTCCCTTTGCACTGTTTAGAAGCCTCAGTCATCCAGCTGCACATCAGTTTTGGATGTGTTATCACCAGCTCCTGTCTCACTGTTTTAATTTTTTCACCCTCCCTCCCAGCTTGGCCTCTACTCCAGCTCTCCACAGTTGAGTTTTGGCTTCGGGACCTTAAGACCAACACACCTTCAACCCACCCTCCTCTCTGCCCTGGAGTCTTACCCCCAAACGGCAGAGTTCAGCCTATTCACCGTCACAACCATACCAAGCTTGCAAGCAGTTTTCTAGGCTTGGCCTTTGAGTGTTAGTGTGTGTCACTCCCCTCCCCTAAGCACAGGTGGACTTGTAGGGAACGGTGCCAAATACTTTTGGTTTAGAGGGAGGGAGGGGTGTTGGCTGAGGCATGGTGGGTGTAGCAGTTTTTGTTTTGTTGTGTTTCTTAGATAACCATTTCGTGGAACGCTACCTTTTCACTCCCCCCCAAAATCACTGACACACCTTCAGAGCAAATTTGTGTGTCTCTATCTTGCCCCGGCTCTCACTTTCACAAGTCTGCGAGTTCTGTAACTGCGTTGGGGTTTCCTGACGGGGAGCGAGTGCGTGAGAGAGGAACTGAATTCAAACCTTCGGTTCTTTAAAAAGGTCAGTAATGTGTTGCTTTCTCTTTCGCTGTTTCTCCTGTAGTATTTTCCATATTCTTAAAAATAAAAAGTCATAGTGAAAGTTACATATATTTCTGTCTTGGCACGCGAGAGCTGTCGTCTACCCACTGAGCACCACAATCACACTAAAGGATGGCTGACCTTTTGCAGAATCGGGTCCCTCTGTGTTTCCTTTGCAAGATGTGAATTGTTTCATGTCATAAACTTTATATTAGGATGTGCCTATATTTACAAAACCTGTCGCTATTCTCCTCTATGAAATGTCCTGTGCAGATTCTGCAACAGATGTGCTTACAGTGAAAACCTCCCTCTTCACAGCCACACACACACTGAGGAGGAAGCAAGTGAAAGCATGACCAAGCTGGAACAGATTGAAAGACTGATATCACATGAAGTTGTTACTGAAGCAGCAGCTTGTATAACAACACAGACATTTAATGTGTGTGACTTTATACTGCATATGCATCCGTCATCCTGTCGCGAAGAAGCCACGCATGTGCTTGGCAGATCAAGCTGAACGCAGCCGGAGTGTGCAGCGTTTTTGATTGACAATGTAGTAAATAATCTCTCTGACACAATGAATAACATGGATTCTAATCATGCGATCTAAAGCAATCTCCTTTCAGCTTAATTCTAACGTCAGATTCAATTTTTTTCTGTGTGCAACAGATGTGGAGGCAGAGGTGCGACATTCCCCATGTATCACAATGTAAACCTTCACATAAAATCACAGCAGTAGTGCTGACCAGTTTGACTTTTGGGTAAAGTCAAATGCAGACTCATGCCATTATTACTATTCATGTGGTTTTTATTTTTATTTTTTCTGTTGTATTAAAATGACTGAAAAAAACATTCATTATGTCAAAGCAGTATGTATACGAACAGAATTCAGCCTGTCACTTTATGAGCTTCAATCATTAAAAGGTAGACGTTATCACGCTTTCTTCCTGGGGCAGTGGGGGTGAGATAGGGATAAAAAAAATCAAGTAGATACAACCACACCTCTGCTCTCCACACACCCTGAGTACAGCTCTGTCTGCCTCATTCCCTCTCCGGGATTATCGGAATAGAACCTGATCCTTGCAGGTCTTTTGTTGCCGGGCCTCTTTCACATTGATATATTTAACAAACATTACCTGGGGCAGGATTCATTCATCTTTGCACAATCTCTCCTATATTATACACTACAGTTAAGCTAGAAATCTTTGCACACGCACAAAAGAGTCTGAACATCTATGTGGCTGTATAACAATTCCTGGACTGGTGGAACTGAGAGGACATCAGTATCGTGGACGGAATGAATGAGGATGTGGCTTCATAATTGCAAAATTATGCAATGTGTCCATGATGAAGACTGACAGAGTGAATGAGTCCACACGCCTTCATCCCACCTGACAGCGTGTAGGCATGTCCGTGTAACAGCATTTACACCGGGATACTCAATCTGATTTTAACCTCCCGAGACACAGGTGTCATTCGAACAGTTGTGTACGAGGTGAAAAACAAATCAGTCTCTTAAACCTCGAGAAAAAGATTTTATTGGTGGAGAAACGTTTGAACCAGTAAATTTGAAGAGCGCCCTCAGCATCTCCATTTGTGTAGATGTGAACGCGTGCATCTATACGTTTATGTGCCTGTGATGACTGGGTGTTCTTTTTTTGTGTGTGTTTTTGTGTGTTTGTGTGTGTGAGTGCGTGCGTGCGTGCGTGCATGTCCGCCCTCCTCCGTAGGATCGAGGGCCAGGTTTTGTTGTGTGGAGTTGGGCTGGGTGAGTAAGCCGCCCCTCACAGATGAATAGAGGATGGGAGGAGGCTTGAAGAGGCTGCCGTGGGTGGGAGGCCCGAGCCCTGCCAAAAAAGCTCCTTCTGTGGGATTTGTGTACTTTTGCGTTCCTCACGAAACACAGCGCTTGGCTCAAACGACAAAGCAGCCAAAGGGAGGCAGGCACTTGCACTCCCAGAGGTCGGCTCGATCGCACCCTCTCCACTTTTCAAGCTATATACTTTCTTTCCGTTTGCAATTTTCAACATTCTCCGCTTGTTTTCCCCAACGTCTCTGCTGCTGCTTTTCATCACTTTTCAGTACTTGTCTGCCATAAAATGATTAATTATGTTCGCATATCTTAAAAGAGAAGCACAACAACAAACGGTGTGTCCTTCAATTGATTATATTATTAGAAATGCGTTTGATTGTTCTTGGTTTTACATTACCATTGCTGGAAAAGTCGCTTATTTTCATGACTGTATAACCCACTGGAGTTATGCTTTCTTTCAGGTCTCACGTCCTTGCAAACTTCACTTCATAATAACTTTTGACTGATTTTTTTTTTTTTTTCTTTAACATCTTATTCAGCCCTTTTTCAAATTCTATAGTACTATGGCTTTGGGTGTACATTTACTGAGTTACAATGGTAATGTTCTGGTGGTGGTTTTTATATTTTTCAGCAGGGTCAAAGTCATCAAAGACAGTTTTTGTTACACTTTTTCCACATGTGAAATGTCAGTGGCAGCCAGGATTTGTAATGTGGTCGTGCAGCAAAGCATTTCACACACAAATTGTGGGTGTTTCCTGAATGTTACCTAGATAATACAGAATAGGCCCCTGTAACCACTGGCAACCCACCTAGCTTTAGCTCGGTGACAGGCACAAAGAGACATGACTCTCAGCGCGGCGATCAAGCGAAATGATCGCCTTGTAAATTGGAAAATTAAAGCCGTAAGAGATGTTGCGGGGAACATATAGAGTCGAATGTCATTCAGCATCAGGGAGTTAGATTAAGAAAAGAAGAAAGAGAGGGAGAAAAAAAAGAGCATGATTTCATAATGTCTAAAAGAAAGATCTGGGTTGAATAAGTGGGTCCACCCACCTGTGTGTGAGAGGCAGCAAAAGAGAAAGCAGGGCTGGATGGCAGTTTTAGAGACATGAGTGTGTGGGTTAGGCTAGCTGGCCTGCTTATGCTATCTAATCACAAGGAGAGAAAGGAGAGCAGCATACCTTGATCCACCCACCCACCCCAGACAAACAGCAGTTAGCCTGCTAAGTACTATATGTGGTCGCCTGCAGCTCTAGGTTGTACATGGGCGGACGGAGATAAAATGTGACAGAGTCTGCAGGTAACAGACATTCAGCACAATTATGTCTCATTCTGTGCTTGGGAACAAGAGAGATGTGTCAATCTGGAAGCAACTGTGGGTCACAATCGCATACGAGTGAGTATGAGTATAAGCCATGCTTAGCATTGTGTGTCACACATTGAACACGCAGGCTGTAATCCGGCAGCTTTCAGGTAGACATGAAACTAATGAGAGTTTGTTGACTTAAACCAAATTATCAAGATGCGTTTTTAACCCGAGGCTAGCTATTGTGGGTAAGTAGCACGTTTATTAATGAAAGTAGAAAATGCACACAAATAAGACCCATTTATGTTATTAAAAAAAATGTGTGCTTATATTTTGCACTTTTCACATGGATAATGCTGCAGCTGTGCTGATTTCTTGGCTTCTCTTTTGTCATTTGGGGAGGAAACAGATTAGTTACCTGTGTGATACCTGAGTGGGTGGGATGAAACTGAGTTTGCATCCAAAAATAACTGACCTATGCATCACATTTGTATATTTGTGAGCATGTATGTGTGGTTCGGTGTGGCTTGCCCCCTCGTGCGCGTGTGTGACCGTGTGTAGGTGTGTGTGTGTGTCTCATGACAGGCATCTGTCTCCCCTGCCCTGCAGCCTGACTGGTTTTAATTAGGAGGTGCCAGAGTGCCCGAGGGCTCTCCTGCTGATACACACACACACACACACACACACACACACACACACACACACACACACACACACACACACACACTACCTGAGGGCAGACAGAGGCTGTCCCACCAAGGCTGGCCTCCCTCTCGTTATCACCATAGGGAGTTGTCCTCATTCACCTGACGACCCTCGCACCACGCAACAACGCACACACACATGCACACACACAGTCACACAAAATATTGACACCAAGCCAATAAAAAAAGAAGACAACTGAACAATGACATACATTGAGAGGATGCATCTCTGTGGTGCTGGTAGGGAGTTTTAACTGCTTGTACATTTTTGTTTGCAGTTTCAGGTCCAGAATAAATTTACATATTTTAGTAAGAGTAGAAAAATACAAAGTGGCCTCAAACATAAAGAACAATCCTGTTTATTTGTCTTCTGTTGGCAGTGATTAGACCAAGAAAATAACTCCTTTTCATCATATATATATATATATAAAAAAAAAAAAACATTCCCTAAAATATGGCTTACTTATTCTTTATTATTTCACCTAATATGTGAAGACATATACAAATGCAGATAAGTTCTTTTGACCCGGCCCTCTCCTCTGCCCCTGGCTGGCAGTTTGACTTGAGAACCAATATATGGTAGTATAACAAAGTAGTTATAGTTTTATTATGACTTTTATTATGACCATTGTGGTGCAGTGGCCAGCACTCTCACCTCACAGTGAGCTTAAGTACCAGCCAGGGCCTCTCTGTTTGAAGTTTGCATGTTCTCCCTGTGGGTACAAGTGGGTTTCCTCCTATACTCCTAAATATGCATAAGAGGCTGATTGGTGACCTCAAGCCCCCAAGTTGATGTTGGCTTCATTCTTTAGTTGTGGAATTTAGGAAATGCTAGTGTTGTATAAATCCAAGTGTTTGCGATGGTTAGTAGTACACTGCAGAACTAAACAGCTCCCCCGCAGAGCTGACTGCATATTTCATTTATCACGTAGCTTCTACCTTATAATAAAAAAAACAAAATAAACAAAAGCATGGACAAAGTAACAACTTTTTTTTTAACATGTCATTAAGGAATTCTATATTAATTTATTTCTTCCTCACACACAGACACACACACCTGTAAAAGATGGTAACCCTGTCTCGATCTGTGCTTGCACTTCTAAATATGCAGCTTGTGTACTTTACCTCCCTTTTGGCAAAGCTTCCAATACTGATTAGAGTGTTTGAAAGGAGATCTGCAGATCTAGGGAAAGTTAAAGCAGAGACAGGTCAGTGGAGAAGAAACACCCTCACCCCGTTCACCGAAATGGCATGCTCCTGGGTAAGCTTTAACGACGTCGGTGCAATGACAGATGTGTGAATGTCTTTGAGGGTATTTGTCTCTGCCCGAGTGAGGAAAGAACCGACAGTAGCTTTACCGCATATTTGCAAGTCGGTCTACGTCCTTGGACTTGTGAAGGCTGGGGGTGGGTGTAGATACGGAAGGCTGCTGAGATGACGTATCTGTGGATTGTGGAGGGGAGGGGAGGGGGATGACTGCCTCCCTTTCCTGCTTCTCACCCACACCAGGCCACACCTGGCCTCGAGACGGCAGGGTAAAGGGCACAAGTTGGGCTGGTTGGGATTGTCTGTTTCTGTAGCTATTAGTCGGAGGAAGGTCTTCTCAGCACTTGACTGAAGCCTTTTTATTCCCCTCATTATTCACAACTGCTACATTTGAAACCTGTAGTCTCAGTTGAGTAGACCATGAAGTGTATTTTATACTGCTTCAAAGTCCTCTCCTCAGAAACATTTATGATATCAATTTATGTAAATCTGTGTCGAATAATTAAAATTAGCAGATATACAGTTACCTAACCTTCCAGTGATCAGCTCTGTGGATGGTGAGCTGTACAAGATCTCCATCCTCTCATCATTTACAAATGTAGTCAATTTTGATCTGTAAAAACTGACTGTAGAAGAATGTATGCCTTCCTGGAGAGACTGTGAAAGTGTGGGCTGTTATTCTGACAAGTACTCTAGATTAAACAACAAGATACATCTAAGGTGGATTTTTTTCTGCTTTGATGCTCCAATCAGCACTGAGAAATACTTCCATTTTACAAAATGCAGTCAAGGTTGAAGAAAGATCATTGTTACGTTTTAGACGATGGCTAGAAAAATCAACAGATATGCAGGCGCAGTTTCAGAGTTAACACACAGCTTCCGGGTTTAAGATCACATATAGTGTACCAGTATGTCAGTGCAGTAGCTAGTTTACAACGTAAACTCTTAGATAAGTGAACAGTCACTAGTTTTGAGGGTATGCTGATGTAATTAAAACACTAAGAAGTATTTCTGTATCGATAATGTGAATCAAATGAGCACCTACTTGATGTGAATATATATAAATGGAATAACATGTGCGAATAGATTCCGAATTAAACGTCTCTTTTTTTGTACACTTTTTTCTTGGAAACCGTCTTCTACTTTTGATGTTTGAAAGCAGCAACACACCAGGATCAAAGAGAGGGGGCAGATCGGAATGAATGAATGAATAGGTGTGTGTGTGTGTGTGTGTGTGTGTGTGTGTGTGTGTGTGTGTGTGTGTGTGTGTGTGTGTGTGTGTGTGTGTGAGTGTGTGTGCGCGTGTGTTAACATCTG
>OMNM01012883.1:3343-26897 GCA_900302745.1 Parablennius parvicornis | reverse complement strand
GCGGTGAATGTTTAAACCACAAACAAAACAACTAAGTAAATAAAACATAGAGGCCTCTTTTTGTTGAATTATTAATAAGATATGCTGAGAGATTGATTTCTGGGCAGAGTGTTGATGATGTTTCTGCGACACAATTACCACAGTAATCTCCCTCCACTGTAACTTCCCCTCGGTGTAGGCTTAAAAAAAATAAATGATAGACAACACTTTAAGTAGACCCCAAATGACGCTGCTAAATTGGATTGATTTAACCTCAGTGGGCCGATGAAGATTGATTGCAGAGAACAGGAGCGGCTGCCATAACTCAGGATCTACACCGTGAACACACTGTTGCTTATTGCCATTGTTTGCAATTACAGGGTAGAGTGGTTGTTTAATTTTTTTGTTCAGCCGGTCAAAAAGTGACTAAATGGATCAGTACACGCCCCCCTCCCCTTGCAGGCTCGCAACACAGTTACAATGCATACCTTCGTGCTAAGTACAGAGCTAATAGGCTCTTTGCACTCACCCCACGTCCGTTGCACTTCCCAGAGCACTCGAGCACGCCAAAGACACTGACATTCTGGCACTGCCTATTCAGGCACACCTTTGAAGAGAAAAGCACCATTAAACAACACATCGGCGAGCTAATGAAGACTAACACAAAATCTAAGCCTGAAGATAGGGACATGTTTACAGTCCAGTGTCACAGGCGGACATATCTGATCTCCGTGTGCACAGGGTCTGCCATTAAGGAGCATTTGAATTATCGATTCCTTTCTATTCAAAAAGCAGACTGCAGCAACAATTAGCCCAGTGTTTGTGTTTGGCAATCATTTTTTAAGTTTTACCTCAAGAACTAAAGTTGGTATTTTAGTGGAGCTGTTCACCAGCCTGAGAAGATTCTCTTTCAGACGGGACACCGGAGCGTATCGCTCAGGTAGCTGCTGCGCAAACCTTAATGCAGTGACGGATGAAAAAAAAAAAAAAAAGCACAACGTGCTGTGTGGAAAACATCAGACTAGGAAAAAAAAAAAAACAGCAGCCGGTTTGCTTTTATGTAGAAAATAAGGCCTGCATTAGGCAAGCAGTTCCGAGCACTCATCTTTCCTCAAATTGCCGCGGCTGTGCAGGGCGCTGCCAAGTTAATGCACTGATTGGCATGGAAAATACAAAACCTTTTTCTTTTTTTTTTTTTCATTTTTTTTGTGAGAAGAACAAAGGCCCGTGACAAACACCCACCTTCAGGCCATCGAAAATTCCAGATAATGTGCGGAGCTAAGTTGTGACCTGGGAGACTGTAGCCAGGAGACAAGCTAACCTGGCTGGTGGCCATTTTGCAACACAAAGCTCTGAGGGGTTACAAAGGCTTTCTGGCACCGAGAGAAATCCGCTTGACGAAATTGAACAAAGATTATAAGAACTGGTTGGATTCCGAGATCCTATAATTTTCTTCCGTACCTGTCTGCTGATGAAGAGTTTTGTTTGTTATGCTTATTTTTGTAACACTTCATATCTGCCGAGTACAACTATGTAATTCTCTCCCTTCATTGTTTTGTCTAACAATGCATTTCATTATATAAACCACAGCTTTGTACAAAGTAGTTATTTTGTATTATTACATTCAGTAAAATATCAGCAAATTTCTTTTCACAAGCCGCGTGGTTTAGAAAGCTTCAGTAAAAACAAGCAGGTATGATCAGTGAACAGCAATTCAAATGAGACCATTAGGAGAGTGCGGCGGACGGAACTAAATAAGGAACAAGATAGAACTTTGTCACTAATGAGCAAATAATCCACCACCACTGATGAGTTTCTTTAAATTTTAACAGGATTGTCGATCAGCGGGAGACGTTTTTGACCCTGTCAGTAGGAGGTTTTAGATCATTATAACCTTGCTGGTGGTCGGCCTGAGAACAACTCTTGTAAACTCTTTTGAAGAGACATTTAAGGAGCTAAGTGCTCCGGCTCAGAGCTGGCAGCCGCTTGCTTAGCAGGAACTGACCTGATGGGGAGGCAAACCTGAGAGGAGCGTCTGATAAAATAACTGGTTTCTCTGAAGGACTTTTTGAGCTTCTAACCGTGAGCTGTACAACTTGCGCATTCGTACTTTCTTTACTCTGTGAATCCAAGTGTCATTCTCTTTAGGTTTGCATAACACTGACATTATCACCTTTGATTTTAAATCTAGTATTGCATGAGTTTTAAATTATCAGGCTGCTCATGTGGAATCAGCGAACTTAGTCTCTACTTTAGAGATCAGGTTGAAAATGTTTCTATTTGATTACATTTACAACTAGGGCTGGTTTGAGGCACCCTGGGCCATTTTTTAGCGAAGCTGCTAGCTCGTTGTTTAAATTGCTGGGAGAACTTTACTGCACTGAACTTTATTTCCTCTCTCACTCTCCAGACATATTCCCCCATTACTCACTCTGTACCTTCCTGCAGGATCTCCAGCAGTAGAACTGGAACTTTGTGATCTGAGCCTCCTGCCCCCATCAAGTCTGCAGCAAGTGTATTAATTTGCCTTCTTCTGACGTTCCGGGTCTGTCCTCTCCTTTTCTCGATTTCTATCCTCTCACCCCAACCAGAACATTAGACATTATACATCTATGAGTCTGGTATTGCAGAGTTCTTCCTGTTAAAAGGAATTTGTTTCTTGTGTAATAGTTACATATTATTATCTAATATTACAGACAAGAATTACATATTGTGTTTATTGTGTTTCCAAAAATGAAAGTCCAAAACTACTTACTCCCATTCTGGTAAATAAGGCTTAGGGTGAGCGTCAAAGTGCACCACTGCCTGCTGACACATACGATGTATAGAACACTTTGAAATTCAACACAAGTGAGACTAAAGGTTAACATACTGTAGGTATACTGGGTCCTACAGAGAAATCATATGGATTATTGACATTCACACATAAAATATGTCTTCTATCAAGATTCGATCCCAATATAATTTGATTCGACTTACGTTATCAGTAAGATTTACATTGACATCTGTTTTGTAGCTCATGTCATATCTTTACTATTTTTTTAACTGAAGCCCTCATTTTTAGTCTATACATTATTTCGTTCAGGTTTACATGAATACCTATAGTAAATCTGCACTATGTTCTGAGCATTTCCCAAATGCAGATTACCCCAACTGTGTGGACACGACCGATGGTGTACTTGCCGATATAAAAACATGCAGCTCATGCAGCTACACTATAACACCAAAACTGTCTGCCTAATGGCCTGATTTTCCATCCAATCAACTTGTGATGGCTGTGTGGGCACTATTATGTCAAAGCTGCAGCTGGTGTGAACAGGGATGTATTTGCATTGCACAATAGAATCAAGCACTTTCTGTCTGTATCCAAAAGCATTTGTTTGCACATTGTGAATCATACAGTGGGCACTCACCATGCTGTCTCCACATTTTGTCCCAGCGAGAACGAGTCCAGGGTCGGGCATGTCGTCTCCGAGGTAAACGTGTGTTCCTCGACACAGAATACGCCCTCCTTCTTGCAGCGGGATGTTGGTTTCAATGGAAACTGCGTTTGTGCCTATCACTGGGCGATTGGCTCCACCCTGGCATTGGATTTTACCACACTTTGCATCCCTGCAAATGTAAAAAGCATTTAATATTAGAAGACACAAAGAACAGCTCTTAATGGAACAGCTCTTAATGGAAAAAAAAAAAAAAAGCCTAACTTTAGCCCGTCAATCACTGACAAAGATAAGCAAGTACAGAGAAGGATGAAAGACGAGAGCTGCAATACTCCAGGCCTCCGGTCATTAAAGCAATTACATCAATTAACAAAGAGCTTGATTACAGAATTCACCCAAAGGGAGAAGATCTTTAGAACAATTAGCCGACAAGAATAGCATGAAATGATTCATGAATGCATTCTTAAACCATAATTAGCTGCTATCTTTCTCAAATTACGTTTTTCAGCAATGTAAACTTTTGTTTGAAGCTCACGTGTCAGATTCCACTCCATAATGATGATTGCTAATGACACTACTTAAGCTAATTAGTTGTGTTTTTGCGCAGTGATTCTCTGTACCTTTAATGCATCAGTGCAGCTGCGGAGTCTTACCTGGCATCGCATTTGGCAAAGAGGCCCTTGGAATCCTTCCCACAGTTCCCGTAAGGATCCCCTGCAGAGTTAACTCTCTCGAAACAGATCCCGGGGGCCGGCTTGGCACCTGCACGCAAAGAAACAATGATTATAGAGTCATCAAAACGAGGCGACGGATTCCTTCACTGAAATGAAGCCGTCTCACACAACCCAGATTATTAGTATCCGCTGATTTACCCGGTCCCCACAAGGTGATGCATTGTTGCTCATGAGTCTGGCAGATGCCGTTGTAGCAATAGCCTTCAACGTCGTAGCAGGCGTGTCCATCATGGAGATAAACGTTGGCGGGGCAGTGAGGGCTGGCGCCGGTACAGAACTCTGGCAGGTCACATGAGTTACCGGACTCCCGGCACATGGTGCCAGCTGGTTTGAGCTGTAAATACACACAGTAGGTTAAAGCCCCTTTCACACGCGAAACTCGCAAACCCTGCTCACCTCATCTGTTGGATCACGGCTTTTCAAATGTTTCACTAAGTCTTCGTTTCAAAGCTCAAAGCTTAAACTGCATGAATGATTATTTATTTCCGTGTTATTTTTGGCTGGAGAGTCGTGCGCTGTTTGAGAGCTGTGTGACCCCTGGTCCAGGAAAATGAAATTCAGATGCCAAGAGGTGAAACAATTAATTGAAAAATATTCAACCACTAAGCAATACATTTATTTCCACGCATGGCTTTATAAATATTTGCAACGTTTTGTGTATTTTGGAGACGGATGCATCATGATTTCACTTTTTGGATTAAAAGCATTCAAGTCTGAACTGAATGGGAAACAATCGAGATGTTGCTCTAGGTCTGAATATGTTGTTCCACAATTGTGTGATTCATGCTGGGTAAGTATGAATAAATCTTGGTCTTTAGTAATCCAATACAAAAGATTAACTATGTTTTCATTGTGGACAGTTGATTGGCACACATCGAGGGAGTTTAAGCTGCAACTCAAGATTTGTAATTTATGTCTGACCTTTTAAAGAACAAAGAAACAAGTGATTAATTCAGCGACTATTCAACATATTAATCACTGCAGAAAAGACAACTGAATGATGATTTTTGGAACTGATTTTAGTCACCGAGCGAATGCATTCTCAAACCACAATTAGCTGCTATCTTTCTGAAATTACGTTTATCAGCCATGCTAATATCCATTCGGAGCATAAGCTAAAACAAATAGATCAGCGAATGTATAGGTGAGGGTGAACATTTCATCTAACTGTGATGATCAGTGGTTGATTCTGTCATTTTTCATACTCATCAAAACCCTCCCTAAAAAGTCAATGAGTGCATATTTTTTTTTCTACAAGCTGAAGTTGCATAGGAGGAAGAAAGCGCGGCGCCTCGGCACCTATTTTACCTTGAGCTTGATTGACTTTTAAATACTATGAAGGGACTCATTTTAGACCTGAGAAACCCAGTGGATCTTGCGTTACACAAAGTAACAGACAAGTCTTCCATAAATATACAGCACTTGTACAAAATAGACCCTCCAAAATTAGACTTTCAGCTTGAGATACTTAACAAAGCCTCATGTTGGGAGGTAAAACTTTTGTGCGATGCAGTAAACAGAATGAAGGCTTTCAACCATCATTAGCCATAGTTCATTTGGAAATTAGCAATGTTAAAAAAAGATATTCATATTCAAAAAAAAAAAAAAAAAATCCACTAATAATAAAAGAGAGGTAAATCACAGCCCATCGATCTTGAACTTGTCCTCAATTGAAGTCCAACTATTGAAATATACGGAGCTGAAATGAGCTGACCTGAGATTCGGCATTATATATTCAAACCCACTATTATGAGTCTGTTAATAACCTTCCACAGATAATTAACTGAGTTTCAGAAAGTTTTCAGAAAAAGCAAAGCTTTGAAAAAAAAAAAAAAAGAAAAAAAGAAGCAATTTCAAGACTTTTTCCAGCTATTAGGACGGCACAAGTGCATGCAAATGGGAATAATAGGAACCCGGGAAGAATATTTTGAGGCCTGCATAAAAGCACTCACTCGGCAGTCGTCGCAGCACTGTCCGTGGGCACACACTGCATCTCCCTTGAGGGTACATGTGGTGGCGTTGCAGCATGGGTTCATGCACTCCTGAAAGTCGGGGAAGAGAAGCAAGTAGTTAAAAAAGCACGTGGACGTGATCACTGCCCTGAAGATACTCTATCAGCCGTCACATCAAGACATCTCGGTCACGAAAAGGGCAAATCCTGCCCCGACCCGGAGACCTTCGAGAGGAGACCCATTAAGCAAACCTCATATGTTTTACATTTGTCGTGACCTTTGAACCTTTGCAAAGAGGAGTGTGTTTATTGCGGTGACCTGCTTGCGGCGGAGGAGTCGATGACAGAAATCAGACGTGGCATTTGGGAGGACCTCCACTAAAATTTGATGTGCGTAACAAAGAGATGTGGCAGGTGTATTGTGGCCAGGAGCGGTAAGTGGGATTTGAAGATGGTAGACACTTCAGCACCCTGTCACGATCAGCTGGCCAACGGCAGGAAAAAAACCAAGAAGATTGAGGATACCTCGGGAGAGTTTCAAAGACGAGTAGCAACATATATATAAAAAAAAAAAAAACAAAAAAAAACCTGTGACACTTTTATCTGGTGATCTTTATCTTTTACTACATGCCAAAACTACTCAGCGTCAGCAGTACCACAAATCACCCAGAAAACAACATGGCTGTTCTTGCCTGTGGGGCTCTGTGGTAATGACACATTGAATACTTGGAAATGGAGGCTGATGGATTGCCGGACGTCTAATTTTCAGCGGATACGTGATTTCGCCAGTCTGGTAGTTTACCTCTCAGCTCTGACTTGAGACTATTGTTTAGAAAGCACAAAATGAAATGTTGCTTTTCATCTCCTGGTTCGATTGGGCCAACACATCAAAACAAGCTTTCTGGTGACATCACGGAGGTTATGGATGGGGGTAGAGGAGGGGCAAGCTGGCAGAGACGGATCCGATGAATTGCACAGCCAGTTCGTTGGTGGTCAAACACATCGACATCCACTAACATACCACCCACCACTAAGTGAATGATGGCGCACAGTCATAACAATGTTTAGCGTAATGACGGCATTGGCGGAGTTGAAAACTCAACTCAGCAAAATTACACAACTCTCACTAATGTAATTAGTGAGGGGATGCAAACATCGTTCTACAGCCGTTAGTGGGTTGTGTATTTTTGTAGCTCAGCAAGACCAGCAGAGGGAAAGAAAAAAAAAAAAAAAAAAAGCTATACTCCAGGGAAACAATCTTGCTGATCACATCACGTCAGCTCCAGGAAAATCTCCCGGTCTAACTTTTATTTTTTACCGTATAAATATTTTACGCTTATCAGCCTAATAGCCCCACATTAGGATCCCCAGAGTAAATTGCTTCTGAAAAATAAGGTGTAAAATTCAGTGGACTACAACTGTTATTTTAATTCATCTGATGCATATTTTATCACCGCTTCAAATCCTCCGCTGAGCTCATTTTGACATTTTTGAGGTGTTTCTGCCAGCTCAGCGAATGAAAGATAAATACTAATCAGAATCTTTGGGGTTTAGTTGTTTATAAATTCAGATCCCTGCAAAAGTCAAGCTTATATCTTTATTTAACAAATATAAAGAAAGAAGATGATTGAACATAATAAATGTGTCAGATGTGGGGCCGACATAATAAAATCAGTGTGTCTGTGCGTGTGTTCATTCATTTTTCTTCTGCAGCTGTTTTATATGACTTGGAGATGCAGGGTCCATCTTGGATGGGTTATCAGCTCAACACATGGCTAACAAAGAGAGACAGGCACTCCCTCACACCTAGGCACAACTTCTACCCATTCCTCCATTTTTTATACCATGCGTACATATCCATCTTTTATATAACTCAGGGTCACAAGATGTTGGAGCTGATCTCAGCTGACTAAGAGCAAAGGCAGGGTACACTCTAAAACACAGAAACACAACTTAGAATTGACTATGGGAGGAAACCAGATTATATGGAGGAAACTCGTGTTTAAGCACATAAGGTCGAACATTTCTTTTTCGCATCATCGTAAAACATTTAGGTTATGAATGTTGGTTGCAGGACAGCGTTTGCTACTCTTGGATATAAATCAACCCACAAATTCACAGAGGAATCAGGCACGGTAAGACATGAGCCACTCCTGATTGATACATGCTCCTCGAGTGGGATTCTCGCTCACTTCCCATGGTGTACTGCAGCGTGTATGAGAACTTAACACAAAAATATTGCACGGACGCACGCGTGACTGCAGTCCCATTTGTTTGCAACACGCAGCCAAGGAAAGCTTGCCTCGACTTCAACCCGATTAGGCTTTTGTTTGTTTCTTTTGTCACGCAGTAGGACAGTGGTGTGATTAATGGGCTTTCAACGGGGATATGACATCACCGTGGCAGCCCGTCGGAGCTCTGCTCAGCACATGTGGGAGATTAAGAGGATGTGCGATGTAAATAAAACACTTACATTGGAGACCCTGGGTGGCTGTGCTTTAAGGAATTTTTCATGGCACAGCGGCGTTCAGCGCATTCAGGTCACAATAACAACATCAGTGTCAAAAGAAAGCGAAGCTTGAACTTTGTTGTGCTTTGTTAGAGGGCCTCTGAGTGAGCTGTTGAGACTTGCAGTGGTTCTGCATGATTGTTTACAGGACAGTTATCCTTGTTTTAGTTGGACAATGGGGTTTTTTAAGGGAATGTCAAGTTAAAAAGAAAATCACGAAATGTGTGAAATTAAATTCTACCTGTCTTTACTCTGGGATTTAATATGTTGGTTTTAGGAACAGCCAAAGAGTGGTGAAACAGTTAAGAGTTTCCATGTTCTCCTCTTTGTGTGTAAATGATAAATGGATTTCATTTAAATAGAGCTTTTCCACTGGTTTAGCAGCTCCCAATGCACTTTACACTGATAGTAAGATTCACTACTCACACGGGGGTAAAGAAGATGTGGTGGACGGATGGATTTAAGGAGCAGCTTACGTCAAGCAAGAGGAAAGAGCCACATTCTGAATCATGACTCACCAGCACATCATTATATGATGAAGTTACAGAGGGCTGCATTGTGTAACTGAAATCATTTTCCAACTTCACATTTCATATCACAGTTTTGAGTCACGTGTCGGATCGATCGTGAGGTGATGACAGAAAAAGTGGCGGTCCAGACGACATGATTCATGGAAAATTTTAACTTTGTTTGAGATTTGCAATTTGAAAGTTGGGCTTTTATATCTGACCGTAGATTAGCTGATGATGGCAATCAAGCTGCTTTCAAATGTGCAGTATTCACATGGCAACCTCATCTCTACATGTTTTACTGACCTCCAGCTCACCGCAGTCACACTCCTCTCCTTCCTCCACGTAGCCATTGCCGCATTTCTGTCCTCCATAGAGGACCTTGACCTCAGGCATATTGTAGAGACACATGCCTACGCCTTTCTCCAGACTGGCAGCCAGGTCCTTCTTGCTGCATGTACTGAACACGGTTGGAAACGGATACCTGTAAGAACAACAGGAAGAACAGGCTGAGTGAAAAGCGAGAAAGAAGAATATTAAGTAGAAAAGCACTCCGAGAGCGCAGACCTCCGCCAAATGGTTTGCGATGTTAAAATTTCCCAACTTCAAAGTGCCGCCAAATCTTTAATCTGGACTGGATCCAGACGAAATTTGTCACAATTCAGGGCAGTGATCCTTCAAATATACATATATATGTACAGGTCAAATTTCAAGAAAATTGATTTTTGAAACTCATAAAAGGGGCTTCCAATGTTAACTTCTCAAATTTTTCCTGACCTTATTCTGGACCCGATCCATATTATATTTTGCACCCGACTAGATATGGCCATCCTACAGATCACTGAATTTCTACAAGTCAATCAGATACGATCTCCAAGAGATATGAATTTTTGAAAACGGCTCAATAATAAGTAAAGGGGAAAAGTCTTTGATATTTTTTTGTATCCAGATGGTTATCCGGATCACTCTCAAAATTTAATGGAATCTAAGTCGGGTCAAGACACATCTTTTGAATTTTATTTTAGGAAGATCCCGTCAGGTGTTTTTGCGTAATCCTGCTAACAAACAGACAGACCCTGGTAAAAAAAATAACCTTCTTGGTAGAGGTAATAAATCCTGCTTGACGTGTACTTTTTCTGTTAAGAAAACTCAATTGAGCTTCAGAAAATAGAACTCAATAATTCTGCTGGTATGAAATATAAATGCAGCCTTCACTGTTTTGTTCAAAAGACTCATTCGGTAGGTTTGTTCAGTTCAAGGACTTTTTTTCTATCTTTGCATCTTGCACAAGACATAAACGGGATTCAAATGTCCGAAGAAACATTTTCTCTTTAACAGGGCGTAGCCGGATAGCCGGGCTGAAAAGACAATTTAAGCAACTGACCTCAGGGAGTAGTTTGGGCAGTTGTGTATTGGATGTGGATAATTTGTGTGTGAAGATGAGTGTGCATGCGAAAAGCCTCAATGAAATATTGAGCCCCGAAATCACATAATTTCAACCGCATTAATTTCCATTCCCTCATATCACTTACCTGAAGTGCTGACTAACATCTAATTCAGTGAGGAAAGAAATGGGATTTCATATTGAAGGGAGGAAAATGTTATGACTTTAAAGATGAAACTGCTCAGGAGCCCGGGGGGAACCATCCTCCTGCTAGAAAGAGCTGCTGCAGCCACACAGACAATGACAAAAGATAAATAAGAGGAATAAGGGGAATGAGAGATGGAAAAAGAAAAAACAAGCACTTTGTAGACAAATAGTGCAGAAGAGCAGGCTCTTACACAGTGGGGGCAAAAATGGACCAAGTCATTGTGAGGCAGAGACAAAGACAAGGAAAGTGTCTATGGAGAGGGAACAGAAATATGAAAAGAAATATTGTTACTTCACTAGGTGGTTAGACAGAGAAGAGACATCTAGCCCTAAAGGACTATAAAGGGGCTCAGAATAGCCACCAAAAGGAACAAAACAGAGCCACAAAACACAACACAATGAAATAAAATAAAGAAATGTAAAATGTTCCCTATTAAAAAAAAATTAATTAAAAAAAGGAAGTGGTCAAAAAAAGTCGATACAGCATAACGTGAATACGGCAAAACAATTCCAAAGAGATATGAAGTAAAAAAAATAAAGACCCAGGATAACCTTGAGCAGGCATCACAACAAAAGAGATGTAGAATGACACAAAGAGCATGAAAAGAGAGATAGAAAACTACAAATTACCTGTTGACAATAGAATAGTCAGGAAGAATAAGGAAATAGTGGGCATATGTAAAAAGCCTGAAAATACTACAAAAATATGTTACATTTTAAATGGATGAAAAAAACAATGACATAAAAAATTGATGGATGGACCACATATAAAGCTCTGCCACAAACAGTATAAATCAATTTACTAATCATGTCAAATAAAGCAACATTAGAAATGAAACAACAGAGCCTAAAGCTAAAAGAATACAAATGTCATTTTACTGTACATGAAACACAACACAAGCATCAACATCAACATCAACATCAACTAAACGACCTTTGGGACTGTATTTGGGACCCAGGTGCTCTGGCATTTTATTTGGACAACAAAGCTAATTTTTGGTAATATCATTTTTGAGGATGATCTTAAAGAATAGGTCCATTTTGAAAGAAGTGATGTGGTTTTATTTTTTGATTGCAGAGCTTTTTTTGGTTGACTTGGTGATTTCTCTTGAATTGTGTGTGGATCTCTTCATGCCTTTGACTCATTGTCTGTTGAAAATTCCACATGATTGTTCATAATTTCATATTCAACCCAATAAACTCTATAATAAGCCACGCTCCTCCTCATAATGCCACAACTGTGTTCCCTTTACCACTGCACCGGTCTCAGCGGTCAAATGCGGCTAAATCTGCCACTGTGCTGTCTCGTCTGAAGCCTGTGCTCGGCTTTGACCTCTTGTTGTCAGCGCGAAACACAAGCCACAGGACACATACAACAGCATAACATCCCCAGTGTTTGGTAGCGATGTAACCAAGACTTCACCTCTTGTTTCATGTCAGCCAAGAAGCAAGACCTGCCTCACAAAGCAATTCTTCGAAAAAGTGGTCTTTGGGGGGTGTAAAACTGGTATCTCACAGCTCGCACCAGTCATCATGGGACATAGTTTAGCTTCAAAAAAGAGGAGGTGGAGGATCTGGGGAGCCAAGAGAGCAAAAGTTAGTGGAGGGGATTGACAGACGTGGCACAGTGAAAGGGAGCTGGCACTGGATGCCTGATATGCTCGACTTCAGACAGAAACATGTCATACACGTAGTTATGCAGCGATGGACTGACTGGGGTCTTCAAACGCATCGGGGCGTGGAGACTGTCTGCGAAGCTTGAGGCTTGACAGGGCCGATTTGTGAAAATTCAACATTACACAGAATATGTTTGTGAAGCCTGGCATCGGACGGAGGCGGAGGGGGGGGGTGTAATGCTTTGCCTTTGCCTTGGGGGGATTTGCTTGCTGCAACTGCATGGATATTTCTCTGCTGTTAGTTGACTATAGTGAGGCTCTTCCGGAGGGGGCAACAGATAACAGTGGAGGCACTCAATGGAAACAAAATCTTTTTTTTTTTTTTTCAAAAGAAACAGATTCCCAAAGAACACTGGGAAAAACATCCTCTTCTAACTGATACCCTTGGGTCAAGCTGCTATTTCCACTTCACTCTGACTGTCCACCTTTGAATGTCAGCAGCTTTCATCTCCCACTGAAGAGGAGACAATCTATCAGTTTCTGCACAACCTTGTCTACTCACATAATCCACTTGTTTGATTCTTTTTTTTTTCATATGGACTGGTGAGCTGCGTTGTCCGGCGCGTGGAGACCCAGCAATGAAAACAGGCACAGACGGACTATGCATATCAAACTGGCACAGAGCAGGCCGAGCTCCTTGTAAATAGAATGGCCTGTCGCTGATAACACAACATAGGCACGCTTGAGGAGAGCAGATGGAACGTTCACCAAGGGTAAACAGCGTCTGCACTCCATAAACTGGCAGTAGAGGCAAAAGTTGGGTTCGGTTGTCAGTCGCATTTCTTCACGGAGAAAAATCAGGTTTTTCGTAGCACCAAATAAGAGCGGCATGGAAACTATTAGGAAGATCTGGAAGATAAATGTACGTTAAAAGCAACATAAATCAAGATCTGAATCCCATCATCTACGCCTGAGGCAAAAAGGAAACACAGCACATGTCTTTGAGGCCAACTCCCTTTTGATTTATTGACTTTCTTTGTGCAACGACTTTGAACAGGAATCAAAAATTCACTTTATAATCCGTCAACATGTGTCCGCTATCACCACAAACTATTTCTTGTAGCCATCGACTTGGCTTAATGAAACAAGAAAACAAAGCATTTTGATCCTTCCTGTGCCTTAAACTCATATTCTCAAAATATATATTATATTCAATCTTTTTTATAATGTTGTTGCATTAAACACAGATAATCACATAAGAAGAAGGTTCTCCTTAATCAGTTTTTAAAAATCTCACTGTTATTTGTATCACATACTTAAGCTAAGGTGCATATAGTTAAGATAAGTAAAACATTTTTAATTTTTTTGACATTTGATTTTTCTTTTGATTTTGATTCTTCTCTTGAGAGAACACATTCTTTAAAGAAGCACTCCACAAATACATTTTCTTATTTTGGTTTCCATCAATGATTCGTTCTTATTAAAGATCACTCATCAATAGAAGAGGAAAAACATCTATAAATCCAAATATGATGTGTTCCATGGAAGAAAACATACGTTTTGAATTTTGCTCAAAGAAAAAAAAAAAATGTATGAGTAAGCTGTGATATCAGAAACCTTCCCTTTGGGAGAGTTGGGTGTTTCCCTCGTCATAAACTTCTTTTTCTGTAGATCACGAAACATGGACATTTAGGAACAGGTCTCTTTCTTGGTTTCACTGCAGCTAAAGCTCTTCTTGTCCAGCCTTTTGGTGGCATCTGTTGGTGGCTGTATTTGCACATGGCACAACACCTGTTATCATGTGGTATTTTTACACGCGCTTGTTCCCAGATCACTGTCATTCAGGATTCATCATAAGAGCACAACAAACAAAACTAAATCTACATAAGCACTGACTTTTACTTCCAGATTGATCTGCTTTCTCTCTTAGCAGAATATTTTGAATAATGAGCCCACTTGAGACCTTTATCATAAAATAGAAACTAATGAATCTGGTTTAAAATAAGTCGGATGACATTTTAAGAAATTACAAAAAAAACCACCTCTCTGTCCTTTAAATGCCTGCTGATTTAATGCAAAGGGCATCTAAGGGGAGCCGTAGGGAGAGAGAGAGAGAGCCAAGAAATTGTTCTAAATGATCAACCTTTAACTGGCGTCTAATGTGGCTGGCAATTGTGTATCGGCAGGTTCTTTGATAATTGAGCTGCACCGCTAATCTGCAGCTGACATTCCTCCAGGTAACAGATGCCCACTCCATCCTGGTAACAGATGCAGTGTCAGCCTGACAGGGTGCCCAGGGATGCCGTGCGAATATCTCTGTCACCCGCTGACTGCTGCAGTCCTTCATGACAATGAGCAGATGCAACCAAAAGGAGCGTCCTGTCCACACACAGATGAGCACAAATGCTCAATCAAGGACGGAGATCTGCTGTCGTGCTCTTTGAGTGCTTTTGTGGCATTGGCTGAATGTCTTTCGGATATGTGTGTGTGTGTGTGTGTGTGGGGGGGGTTAGTCATTTATGAGAAGAGGAAACGAGAACCTACGATCACTGTTCACGGGGTGTGTGCTGCAGACGCTGTCAAGTGTGGGGAAAGTTTTCAGTGCAGCGGCTGTGCAGGCAAACCAATGTGTTTTCAATTCCAAATTGTTTGTCTCTTACATTAAACATCCACAAGAAAGAAAGATTGAGTTCCAAAAAAAAAAAAAAAAAAAAAAAAAAAAAAAAAAAAGATCCATTCAATATATTTGAAAGCAATACCTAAGTGAAAAGAAAAGTACTTGATTAAAGTCAACCGCCACATTTCTATAAATTTACAGTAGGAACGGCTCCAATGTGCAATGAGTTTTTTTTCAAAAGAGCCGAGACAAATGTGCGTATTATCACAGCAGAGACCACACGGCTGCTCTGCTGTCCAGGAAATTAGCCAAGGAGCGAGTGTAGGTTTCCCTGGATAATATTGGTTTAAAGCCCCCGCACCCTCTCCAGGTGTGGCTTACTGTGGTGGAACTAATTTGGCTGCACACAACAGTTATACCAAATCTAATTAGTCAGGGCCCATTCTGGCTGCCGTCACTGCTTGGAAGACAAATATGTCATTTGCATTGTGAATAACACACACTGTTAAAAATCTTAATCTCATCAGCGCTACACGGCCTCATAAATCTGGGGAGAAAAATGTGTGGCGCTTTCTCACTAACTACACTCTGTTAGTGAAGGTGTCACATTGCGGGAAGGGAGAATCCATCACTGTTTTCCGTGTGTTCATTGGCTGCGCCTAATAGATTCGCATGCCATTTCTATTCTGTTGTATCTGATGGGAGAAAAGAGAGGGCGTCTACCCCGTTCCACGCTGACATGCCTTTCGAGGGGTGTGATCTATTTAATTATCTGCCAATGCATGCTTCACTAAGATGCAGCATCTGCTCTCTGAGCAGCAGTCTGAATATGACAGACGAGAAAAATTTTTGTTTGAAGAGTATGTTTCAGAAAATCTGAAGTATAGGCAGGAGGGCATCAAAATGTAAAAAAAAAAAAAAAAAAAATAGTTCAAGAAAAGACGATAGAAAAAAATGAGAAGAATTTCAATTCACAGCCAGACGCCGTCACCTCTGCTTCTTTCACCACTAATAAAAGCTCCTCGCATTTTTAAGGACGGCTGGATCGCACTCTACTGAGGTGAGCACCTTGAAACAAAGCTTTCAAAGAAAATACAATATCAAACAAAGCATGAAATGAATGCTTTTCTCACTTTCTGTTGACAAGAACAAGTTTTTTTTTTTTTTTTGATAGCAACATACAGCGTTTACATCGATATACTGCACAACAGTTTTAAATCTCTTACTCATTCAACAGCATCTGTAAGCCAAGATCTGTGTAACAAGACTGACAAGTCCACTCACCAACTGAAAAACTTGACTGGAGTTAATGATGTAAGTGTGTGAAACACTGACATAGATTTGCATTTTTTTTTTTTTTTGTCAAAAAGAGGGGTTATGTTTTTTCTCCTGTATTTTTCCTCGATCAAGAGAGTAATGCTGTAGGAAGCGTGGTTATTGATCCCGCATTTGATAATGAGAAAGAATTCAGACAGTCAACAATGAAAGATTAAAAATCTCTTTTACAGACAAAAAGCAATGAAATCAGTAAATCCGGTAAAAACTGCCAAGCATTAAAAATGTATATCTGCAAAAGATTGTCACCAAGCTTTACAAATGAAAACCTTGAGCAGTTTTGGGGTCCCTCTATCTTTCCTGCATTAAAGTTTTCATTGAATAATTATTGTCAACCAAGTATTTTCCTGTGTCCAATAGCTCCACAGTACGGAAGTCCTTAAAGGCCATGGTTATAAATACTTTCCCCCCCTCCGTTTTTCCGGGATAACGGGATAATTACAGTTGTTTTTCTCGAGATTTCGAGTAATTTTTCTAGAGAAAAAGGAATAATTAGCCTCGTAATGCAGGTACCTGCACTTCTAGTCGTGCAGCTGTTTCTCCCTCCCGAGACTGAAGCAATGTCCGTGTTTTGGAGCAGTAGCTGCGGTTGGGCGTTGCTGCATTTATCCAACCCAAAGAACCGTTATTGTGCTTCTGGAACAACAACCAGTCGAGTTTATGACCACGGTTTCTATGTAGCAAGCTATCCATGCTACGTTACTGAGAAGCTGACAGGGCATCGTGGTGCATTCAAGTACAACTCGCTTTTTTTTTTCTCATTTTAATATTTTTAACGACACGCAACTGTCATTGCTGTCTTGTTGTATATGCCCCCAGGAACCTCTGTATGAGCTTTCAAGTGGCAGCATATCAAATCAAAAAAAAAAAAAAAGTTGGATTGTAATTTTTTCTTGTTATCTCGGGAAATTGAATCCTGTTTTCTCGAGAAAAATAACTTGAGATCTCGAGAAAACAACTGCAATTATCTCGTTATCATGGAAAAACAGAGGGGGGAAAAAGGTATTTGACCATGGCCTTTTAGGAGTTCCGTACCACAGTTCATTTGTGGAAGTATGGAGGCTTTGTTGCTCACAAAACAAGTGGAATCAAATAAACTGGTGCGGTTTTAAGAATAAATTAAGCACAGACACATGCAGTACTTTATAGAAGCCTGGATACAAACTACTTGTTGCTGCAGCAATTGATTTATGGAAGGAAGAAATTCCTGCAGAGGTTTTGATTCATACATTTACTCAGCTTTAAATCACCACCAGAGTAACCACACAAATGCATAAACCAGAGCATGCAGCAGTGTTGTGGAAGTGGAAGGGTTGTCTAAAGAACAGTCTGCTCAGCTGTTTCGCTGAACACATATGGATTGAATAGACTTACTCCACTTTGGTTTAGACCATAACCTTGTACCACAAAGTTGCACACACCCTCAAGGTAACCGGACTAAAAGTTCAAATATGAAACAGCAGTGCTTTCATTTTTATGTTTGGTTCTTGGTATGCTTGCACGTTAATGTGCTGAAATGATCCATTTACCAACAGCCGTTTGTTTTCAACCATATAACTATAACAGAATGATCACTTCATTTCAAGGAGAAGCAGAAGATAACGCATGACGCAAAATCACAAATAGCCCTTTAAAGGATTTTTTTCAAAGGCCACCTTGTCATAATTAAAAGACCTTCCAAATTGCACACAAGCATAACTTGACATTTTAATGGGAATCCGATCAAACACTTTTGGTTCTGTGATTTCACCCTGACAACAGCTTTCTATTTTCTGCCCCCCTGCTGATGTGCAGCTGGCTCTCATCTGCTTTCCAGGCAATGAGGAGCACCTATAATACCAGAAATGTGTACTCTTTGCAGGATGCACTGACTGAAATGGAAAGGGCTTCCAGGAAGTACCCTTTTTCATTACGGCGGACAAAATGATATTACACTGCGGTAAGATGTAGAGCTACAATGTTCAGTGCACCAAACTGCTTTTTTCTGAAATAAGCCTTATGTGCAGTTCAAATGCTTCCTGCCGGATCAACACACGACTAAAGGTCAGTGGGTGACCGGATGCCGAGTGAAACAGGTGTGTTGACAGTAGATTTAATGGTTATGTGGTGGTTTTGAAGTGCTCTTCTCTTTGTGAGCCATCTGACTGACATCAGACGGTCTGTCGCTCTCTGAGCTGCACCACCTACTGACGTGCGTTTAGTCTGGGCTAAGCAGAAGAGACATGCTTGACCTTTCTGTAAATGTTAGGTTGCAACCGAGGCAGAGGCATGTGGTGATTAAACATTAAGGGGGGAAACAGCAACACGTAGGCTAGAAAAAATATCCCAGCGCGAGTACCCACAAGCACCGATTTTCTTCCTCCTCCAGGTGGCAAAAATGTCGTGAGATAATGGCATTTTGTACATTCTCACCTCCCCTGCACTGTCATTTTGACAGGAGGAAAAACAAGAGTTAGGAGCTCCCTGATATTGTCTTGACAAAGTGCTCACCTCCTGGCCTCTGAGTCCAAGCCGCAGCTCCCTGCTGCGCTTCATCAGTCTACTCAGTTACAGATACAGACACAGGAGAGTACTTCTGAGGATTCTCACCAACATTCACATGATGCAAGTCTTAGCTCAACTTCTAAAAGGCAGTCCCCAGTTCAAAAAATGCCAAAGTAAACCGCTGCTCTCCTCTGTTCCTCTAATGCTCACTTGTTGCGGAAGACACAAGCCGCTCAGACTTTAAAGCTCTTGCGACCTGCCTTAGTTTTCTTCTCATGCACTCAAAATAATCCATTCATTGTCCTCTTTCTGATGTCTTGTCTCCCACTCTAACCTCTTTTCCTCGTTGTGTATCTTGTCCCGCTTTACCACTGTGGGAGATAAAAGACAAATGAAACCACGGCTCCCATTCCCTTCCGTCTGTCTATCCAGGCATAAAGCACCTCTCTGCGGATATCGCTCTCTGTGCCCCGGCCCTGATTGCAGCTGGCAGCGTCACTGATAATCACGTCATTTAGATGCAGCCGGTCCTCTCCTCCATTAGCAAGTCTAAGCTGAGTGTATCCCAAACACACACATTCAAACCAGACACACAGCTTTCGGACGCTGCGTTTAACATTCTGAAGGCATCTCGTCTCAGGGTCAAAGGGGTTGCTAATAGTTAAAGAAAAAAAAAAAAAAAAGAGAGAGAGAAACCGGATCTGTGATGGAGGAAATGAGTTCTAGATTGGTTTGTAAAATTATTGGTTTTGTCATCAGGAAACTGCAAATTCAGGCTGATAGTTCAGGAAATTCAATTTAAGAGATAAACAGCTAAGTCAAGCTTGAACTTGAGTAAGTTTATGATTTTCATCTTTGAAGAAACGTTTGTAAATCTGTTGTCCAATGAATATCTTCAGCTGACAAGCTCACAATGTGATGCTACGAGAAAACACCACAAGGATGTTTCACCTCCATATTACAATCTGGCAGCAAGCCAAAGTCATTCATAAGACCGTAAAATATAATTAAAAAAAAAAATTTTTGTACTGTATTTACATCCCACATCCATCCCATGTAAACAGGACAATATATATGTAACTCAACACCTCTTGACTCCAAAGCAGCCACTGTGGTAAACAGTGTTGCTTAAGGTCACAACCCAGAGAATCAAATAACCACAGCAGACTCAAACCTTCACCCTGTTGTTTTCCAGTCCAGTGCTCTGATCGCTTGACCCTTTGTGCCAACTGTTAGCACCAGATCCGCAGGAAAATATCTTGCGAGTTTCATTTTGTTTGGGAAATAACATGTTGATTCAATAACACCACTTTTTCTTTTTTTTGATTGAGTTCCTTTGTGTCTGTTTTAGTACCCATACTTATGAGCTGGGATCGGCTCAAAAGGATAAGGTAGAATAGAAGATGGATAAACGGATGCACGTTCCATAATATACCAGTTTCCTATAAGAAAGAATATTATAAAGCACTGCTACAAACACAACACTTTTTGATTTATCCTAGAAAAAGTCTAGACGAGCGATAATTTCCTCAAAAAGAATATGTTGCATTCGACCCAAACACTTGGGCAAACTGTCTATTCCGGCATGTACCTCATGCTGTGGTAGTTTGTAACCTGTACTTCCTGCTCTCCTCAAGTCCAGTGAGCAAATTAGGAGTAATTAGCCGTTTGATGCCATCGTGTTTGTTTGTTGCTCACTTTCCTGTCCTTTTCCTCTCGCGCGAGCCCTTAAACCCAAACAGTGCCCCGCCTCTGAGTCTTCTGGAAGATTTTTTCTTTGCTGGTGAAACAGCTTTTCTTTTCTATTATCATCTGTGCCTGCTCAAGGGGAATGACAGGGGTTTATCTTCTATATCGTTTGTATATGGCTATGTTGTAATGGATGCTGTATATGTAAATAAAACTGAAGCGATGAAAAAGCACACGGTGGAATTCAAAATTCTGCATTTTCATTCACTTGTATTCAGCTTTACATATAGACACTGAAACGCTGAGCACAAAAAGTGATATTGTCTGCCTTCACAGAAAATAACAATACCATTCACATTAAATCTACATATAAAGCGGTTCAATGTTAGCGTAGAGAATATAAATAAAAATGTCAGACTGTACATTTCATACAAAAGCAGCAAATAGAGTAGCCTTCAAGATTTTTTTTTCCCCCCCAACTCCACAGACGATCAATGAAAATAACTGTATTGGGTTGCATGAGTAAATAAAGGTCTGTATGTTCCTGTAATAAACTGCTCTCTCAGTGGATCCTTGCACAGACTTATATCTTCTGTTTTTCACTGCACTCTTCTTCTCATTTACTCTCATTTACTGTGCCACAACAAACATCATTGATCCTCTTTATGAAATAACACAGACCGTACTGAGCAACGGTCAAAGCGCAACGCTAATAATCAAATGAGGAAATATTGATAAGTGGTGTTTGTGTATCAAAACAACGCTGACAAGCAAAATGTCAGCGTACCAGCGCGTATGTATTGATCCGCATCGTTTGACTAGCAAACAGAGGGGGGGGCTTCAGATTAGAAGGTCACTGATTGTCTCTCTCTAGTGTCGATGTGTGTAATTTTATAATGAGGACGGGGGGGGAGATTTAAAAAAAACCAAACAGTCTTAGGACTATTCTTTGCTGTTGTAAAGAATTTAACAACAGCATGACTCACTGCAAGTCATTTAGATGAGACAGTCATTTCTCTGAACCGTCTGCATGACATCATTAGGAAGCTTGCTGAAGCCAAGTCGTCACGTCCGCACGCTGACTGCTCGCTCTGAAGACGTGCTGCATTAATCCAGCAGTGATGTGCATTATTTTTCCCTCCCTTCCCGTCCTCTTCATTTTTGTGCTCTAATAAATGTTTTACAACAGAAGGATGAGCTCATTGTTGCTGGCGGCTGTACAAACGAGCAGTTTTTGACAGCCGTGCCCCTTTTTCCCTGTTTCTTCTCAATTTATGAAGTGAGAGGTCAATCAAGTTTTTCTACAACAATTTTTATTCACACCAAGTCTGTCAACATATTTTATTGTGCTTTTGAATGCTACACTTTAAAAGCCAGTTTTTTTTTTTCTTCATGTTTGATTTATGACAATAATCGAAAACAGATTTCAGCTGCTTTTAGTGTCAATGCTTAATGACAAGCAGACACAAGTGGAACCGATAAAACCATACATCAACATGGACCTCTAATGAAATATATTGCGCCTGCTTCACGCTGATGCTCAGTTTCCCATTAACACATTATGCTTAATTTTAAGAAGCAGCAGCCTTGTAAACAACTTCACCTTGTTTGTTTCAGACTGATGTGATCTATTTATCTAACTGACGAATAATAATTCATTCTCATTAATTCCGCAGCTCTTTGCTGCATTTTCTTCCCTTTGAATCAATCAACCATTAACAAATCTTTTTACATGTGCACTTTCAAAAAGCCATTGGATGTATGATCTAATTTGAGGCTTCTTGAAGGCTTTAACAACCCTTCTTGATAAGCTGCTGAAGCACTAATATTAATACATAAAGCAATCATTATACTAATAAGACATTCTTCACAGTGTGGTGGAATTCACCCTGACCACATTCATCTGTGGCTTGTGGGAACTCACCATCAGACAAACCAGACTGGCACGAGACCAGGGGTGAAATCTGGTATTGTGCTCTGGGTTCGCCTTATCTGCTCGCTGTTTACCAACAGTCACAGAGTCCATCACTTGCAGCAGCTCTGTTATCTCGGCGACCCAGGCTACACGAGCAGAATGCAGAAACTGGCTTCTTTAGTCTCAGGCCAAAGTGTGCAGAGCGTGCACTGTGCTCTGTGTAGTGTTAGCGTGTGTGTTGCGTGTGTGTGTGCCTTCTCTCACACATTAACACCCATGCCGTAGCACCATGCACAGTATATGTACATGACCATGTGTGAGGCTAGTGCAGCTTAATTAATGCCTTTTTTGACTGATTATGGTGAAAAGGAAATTCAATTCAACATCAATTTCACACGGATCCACATTTTGAATCTCAAAATTTTTGTTGGGAAAACAAAATGCTTCAAGAAGATGTAAGCAAATTAAAGTGGAAAAAAAGCTTAATTGAGCCAGGAACACCTTTCCACTGCTTTTAGAACATAATGCAGCCTTACTGAATTTAGCCAAGCTAAATTTGTTTCCCAAATTTCAGTTGGCCTTAAACCAAAAATAGTCATATTTTGCTCATTTCTAGCTGTATTTTCTTTAGCAAAGACAGAAGTCTCAGAAAAACATTTCTAACGTTTGAATTCTGAGCAAATGTTTTTCAAGTGTTTGTCAGAGCGGGCACTGTGAATAGACCTGAAGATAAAGCTTCACCTGCAGGTTAATAATAAACATCGTTCAGTGTAATTGATGTTCTCAAATTGTGGTGAAACTCTGATATTACATTGGAGCAGAGGCATAAATCTCACCCTGTTGACGGGGTCATGATGCAGCCTCCTCGATCAGCGGTCATCCTGCAGCCGCAGCCTCGCTCCGGGGTGTCGTGGTTCATGCCAAAATTGTGCCCGAGCTCGTGTGCCAGAGTCACAGCTGCACCCAGAGGGTTCTCAGAGTGATCCTACGATGAAATGAAAAGGAAACATAATAGTAATGTGCAATTCTCTGTTCTAATTCACTTTGAAGTTACGAGGAAAAAAAGCATTGAATCCAAAAATGGCAGAAAAAAGGTGCATTGACTCGAACCAAAAAGAGGAAGAATGAAAGCATGAGGAAAATGCAAAAGTTCAAAGACACATGTTCTCAGCTGCAGACTCACAA
>OMNM01012877.1:5847-18049 GCA_900302745.1 Parablennius parvicornis | reverse complement strand
ACACAACCGCACGCTACTGCTATTCAGTGGCTTCATCTATACAAGAGTTCCTCAAAGTTAATACAAACTGAAATATTTTTTAAATAACCTGGCAACATGTTGCGAAAGTCTATGCACAGTTGTTCACGTGTTTATTGCTGGACTCATGTGTCAAAACAGAAAAAAAACCCCGACAAAACTAACTGAAACTGGCTAATTAACACATGATCTGTATGAAAAACAACATTCTGCGCTTGTCCTTATCAAACCCCTGATAGTTTCATTCTGCACCACTAGATGACGCCAGAGGACGCGATGAGCCTCCTCAAACGTGGACAGCTTGTGAAATCCTCCCTGCTGTCACAGCAGGTGTTACAAGAATAATTTCCTCTTTTCATTGAGTTTTACGAGCTGTCAGTTTCATCAGATAAATGTTTAATGAAACACTAAAACTTCAAATATAAGGAATACTTTGAAAAACATGACCACCTGGGTAATGCTCCAGGCTACTCAGAATTATCATGAAAAAGCTGGAGTGACTGAAATCTTATTTCTTCCACCTGGAGTTTTAGAAATATTAGATTAGGAGAAATGCATAAAATGTTTGAATTCAGTGAAAGGACTCATGTTATATGTGCACCTGATACCAAAAATTGACTTTTCAGAAAACACCTGACACCTCTGCTCATTCTTCCATCCCACTTCTCCCTGTTTCAAGGAATAAAGCAAAGTGGGTTCAAGGTAACGTGAACACATTTTTTTATTTAAATACGAGACTGTGTCAGATGAATGGTCTGAGGTAGTTAATCTTCAAGGGAGCGTCACCGACCAGTTTGAAGATTAGATTTGCGTTTCCATCAGGACTGGAGCAAAGATTTAATCATTCCTCGGTGTACCAAAGCAAAGACGTTGTCGAGGTCGAATGTTGCCAGATTTGAAGTTAATCTTCAGGACGTATCCATGTTTGCGGATCAGCGGCTTGGCTGTGCCCTCAATTGAGCGCCTGCATGGGAGGGATGCTCAGTGGATGTCAAGTCAGCCGAGGAAACGGCAGGGGATGCAGGATATGAGGGAGGGAGGATTTCAATGTAAAAGGAGCAGCAAGGGATACTTTCACATTCATTTGCGCAGTCCAGTTTAATACTAAACATGTATTAAAGACTTGGAGGTGCAACAATTTAATTTGCATAAGACTAATTTAAACTCAGGCAATCTCTATCTATAACATGGTAAGCAATAAGCATGTATTGTGAGATTGCATATTTTACATTTAAGACAAATGCTGTTTATTTTTTTTATTTAGTAAAAATATGCAAGAAATTTGGTTGAAATTTCACATGAAACCTGTTTATTCACTGTAGTCATTCAACAGCTAGTCTTTTATTGTGAATGGTGATACAGGAAGTTGTAAGATGTGTTGGCTCACCTGACAGCAGGAGTTCAGAGCTGGTCCTCCTCCTCAGCTGCAGCCTCCAATTCAAGTGTGCACCGGGAAAAAAAAAAAAAAAAACATGATAAGAAGGACTGTGAATATGGGAAGCAAAACCTTTCTGGCACATACAGGATCGTAGAATGGAAAAACTGGAGGTTTTTTGATCAGTTACGAGTGGAGATCATCTTTTTTCTTCTTCTTTTTTCTTTTTCTTCTTCTTCTTCTCATCACAATGTGTGAGGGATGGATGTGGGTCGGATGCCAGTTTATTTCCGCTACGGATACAAGGACTGGCAAGTTATCAGCATGAATTACTGAGGGAAGCTAAAAATTGATATAAATGTTAAATTTGACTCGGAAGGAATGACCATGGTGAAAAGGAACGGACTGTTATTTTCACTGCTGTACTTCATGGCAGAGTTTTGGCTCGCTTCACAGCAGGTCCTGAGAATTGGTAAGTGGTAGAAATGTCCTATTTTCTTCCCTGTCATTATGGACTTGCATTTTTCTTCCCTACTTTGGTTATGCAACATTTGTTTATTGTCTTGTTAAATACAGGTGTATTTAACAAGACAATGAAACATCACTTTTTGCATTCTTTTAATGTCACAACAGTGCATCTCAATGTACTTTCCTCTTAAAAAAAATCAATAACAATTACATTGAAGCATAGACAAGGTAATAAATCAGATTATATTATGTGTATATGCCATGCAATGATGTCTATCCATTGTAACTTCTGCAGCCAAGTTGCTGTAGGTACATCCCTGCATACAAAATAGCATTTAACTTCTGATGCCTCAAACGAATGTCACAATCAAATTATTCAAATGGTATTATAGAGAGTCACGGAGTAGTCCTGACTAATAAGGAGCCGTAGTCACTGTAGTTATAATGTTGCAGCTTATTGGATCATAATATTGTCGTCCTGTCAGAGACTTTTACCCCTCATTCCTTTTGTGATGTTTAGGTATAGTGATGCATTTGGAAATGTTATTATTGGATTTTCTATTGTTTTTGTATTCTTCCCATCAGGGAAACACTGAGGACAAAATGTGTAGCGGGTTGCTTGACCAATTTTAAATCAAATTCATGTTAATCCACTTTGCTTGAGCCGCTTCCTTCCATGTTGACAGCACAGGCCAGTCGGAGATGGGTGATTAAGTTGGCCTACAGCTACATCTGAGAGGATATACAGTTGGCACAATGGCGTCTCTGGCACACACAACGTGAAAGAAATACCGCGCGGATAAGAATAAAGAGTGGGCAGACTTGGTGAAACTTTGTGATATCAAGCTTCTTTTCCTCCGAGACAACTTTTTAAATGTGGTGCTCGCTGATCGACTGTGACGTCTGTGATTGCTGATCCGAGTCCAAAGCTTGACAAGAACTCTACATTCCAACCTCCTTCTGCTCGTGTAATTAAACAGAGCTGGAGCTCCAACCATCTCCCTTTGATCGCTGATGTAACTTTGCAACAATGAGACGGTGTTTTCCAGCAAATTAATGCTCTCTGCCTCTCTGCTCCTCTGTCATTGGCTCGCTGCTGCTCCTCTCATGAGTTGCATCATAAAAATGACTTTTTTTTTAATTAAACCCGGAAGACTTTGCTCTGCTTAATGCCCAGGGCAGGTCTGTAATTTTCTGAAACGTCTTCACTTCGCAATTTTTTTTTTTTTTTTTTTTTTTTTTTTTTTTACAGTTTAATAAACGAGCAATTGCGTAACTTTTAAAGCTAATAGGCCAGTGCCACCAATGGGTTTCAGCCATCCCGATCCATGCTCCATATTGTTAATCTCTCTCAATCATCTATCACTCTCCAAGGCCACCTAATCTTTGTCATTCTCTTCATGACCCACACACATCATAATCTCTTCCATATGGTGTGTGGCTTGGCTCAATTAACATTTCACTGTCTTGGCAAGTGTTGGCATCAGATTGCGATCAGACTGGCTTCCCACTCTTTTCACTGGGGTCAGTAATAATGGTAAATCTTCTCCCCCAAGCCCTTAAACAACTAACACTAATCTTCTTTATGCAGAAAGTCTCTTCCCCAAATATGGTACTTAGGCTCGGACCAAATCTCATCATTGGGGAGAGCACAGAGGCAACAGCTTGTGGCTTGGCTTCTGCTATAATTTCCTTTTTTTTGTCTAATTTAAATGTCTCTTTCTCTTGCTTGTGTGCTTGTTTATATCTGATAATTAATAAAAATAACATGTTCACCCAGCGAGGATGTGATGTAAAATCAGCCATCCTCTCCACTTTGGATCTCCCTTCCCGCTTTTAGTGAATTTGTTGCATTTTCCTGACATTAATATGGAAAAAATCCTTCTGATTCAGTCTCAATGTTTTGGTGGTGGTTCACAGGCAGCCATCCTCCTGAACAGAGAAACCTCAGTGCTCCACATCAAACGAACATAGTAGACTGGTTAGACCCTCCTCATTCATTCTCAGTCTGGCACGCTCCCAGCGCGGAGTGGTTGTGTCGCGGTGGGGGGCGGGAGGTCTCATTGGGTCCTGGCCCAGGATGGGGGAGCTGGGAGAAAGCAACAACACTACGTCATTGTGTCCCTCTGCCTTAAAAGACTCTCCTTCATGTGATAATTGCACCGACTCACAAAAACAGATCAAAAACCACCATCCCTCGCTCAATGTTAACTTTTTTACATTTCTGGATCATGATAGGTTCGCGAAGCTTCTTAATTGTGAGCCGTGATGTATTTCTTGTTCCCTGCACCAAAGGGAGAAACAGAAGTCTATAAAAAGCACAGCCTGAAGGTTTATCAGCATTTGCCTGGAGCATGAGCAGAATTTGTTGCTTTTGTGACCTCCTAGCATGCATCACCCCACAGCATTGTCTGTCCTATTAAAAAATCACAGAGGGAAATTCAACCATTCTCAAAATTGTACTAGAAATTAATTAATACTATGTTGCATTCATTGCCGTACCACTGTATTAGCCATACTCTCCAGAATTCAAACCTCAAATATGAAAGAATAAGGTATTTTCCCTAAAAACAACCACAATCCATTACTAGATGTTTTAATAAGCTGTATAATGAATATTTCCATCTCTATAGTGGTGCTGAATTACATTTACCTTAATATTTACTAAGACTTTTAAAATCACTGTTGATTGTTAATCATCAAAATATGCAATTTTAATGTAAGAATACATGATGGGGAAAAAAAAACTTCAGCAAAATTACACTTATTTCTCCATGTATGGAGGAACATTTTCCTTAAGTATGACACAAATCTATTATCGGATATTAAAATACCCATTTGGAAAGTGTTTTAAAAAAAAGAAGAAAAAAAAAGGCCAAAACCTATTTCACCATGTGTGAAGTGAGATGAGCTCTAAATGTGATAAATATAGCATAATCAGGAATAAATTTAAAAGCTGTCACTGTACTTCGGTCAAATATTTCACATGATTAAAGAATATTCTCAAGATGTAACTCATACATCTGAACTTAATTTTGTTGCAATAGCTCTTTGTTATTATTTACACTACATTGCATGTAGTTGTGGTATAACTTTGAATTTCAGGCCTTATCTAGTCTTAAGTAAACACATCAATCATGATCACACACTGAGCAAACACCAGCTTTCTAATCTAATTTGGGGCTGTCAGCAATTCATCGTTGTGGATTTTGAAGGAACAGAACGTTTCCAAATTGGGTTACTTGTCTGATGAATGGTTCAATTATATTCACTTTTAATTTCCTGTTTCAGAACTTTTATTAACTATGGACATGAAATACTTAACTTCAGAGTTAAACCAGCACATCCACATTCCAAGATGTGACTACAGAAAGGTGAAGTCTCCTCAGATAGTTTTTACAATTAATTTATCTTTATTTCTGTATCAAAATGCCTCTTCGTTGAGTGCACTTATCGGTGTGTCATCGGCAAGCAGAGCGAGCCGGATTCTTCTTTTATCACTGTTGAAAATCCTATTGAAAGTGGCCATTTGTTATAATCCATGAAATGTAGACATGCAGAGGAAGTGAGCCATGATCCCATGACCCAATTTAGAGGTGGACTGAAAAGAAACAAGCCAGCGTGGCTAAGAAGCAGGTTTGTTTAAAGCGATGTCCTCATAGATACTCAGTGTAATTCATATGTATAATCTTATTTTACAATTAAAATAATGATCTGAAAGAATCATTTAAATTCAATTGGTGTTACAAAGTGCATAGAAAATGGAACTAAGACTTCTTAGACTAAGAAATGTCCCATTCATCACATTTTTATCACAATCCGTTTATTTGCAGGGATCCTACAAAAGTCATATCGCTTACATTTTGACCCAAACCACGAAGAATCAGCTTATGAATTAAGATTTTCAAACATTAATATCACTACTGACCAGGCTGTTTTGTTAGGAACAGATTGAGATACAATATTTCACTGAGCTGCATTCACAGCTCATTGATTCTCAGAAATTCAAGGACAGTGATTGTGAGTCTAAACCTGCACACGAGGCTGGAGCAATTATTAAATATTGTCCCGTGTGTTGACGCAGACTTGATCTGACGGAGCCACAGTGGCTGGATTCTACGACTGAGACAAGCATAATTATTTTTATACTGATATGCACATTGTGTTTTGCAGAGTCTTGTAATTGGAAAAAAGAAAAAAAAAGAAAAGCTGACCCAGTTTTTATATTAACCTAATTTGAAAGCAATTTTGCAAAAAAAAAAAAAGAACAAGAGTAGAGCTGTAGCTGCTTCAAAGTAGGAGTCTGGGTGGTTGATGGTGATCAAGATTACGACCACGGAGGCAGGAGGGAATCAGATAAAAGAGCTAAAGGTACATAGAGGGTGAATAATATGAATTATAGTAATATACAATGCTTTAGTAGAACATTGTATGAAAAAAAAGGGAGGTATTGCAGAGCAGAGAGCATAATTAATGCTGCAGAGACTTATAGCTTTACTATCACTGATGCGTCAGCCTTTATAAAATGATGTATTTCATTTAAAAACATCCAACATTCATTGTGTGTGGCTGGCTGTGTTTAGAGTTAATCACAAGAGTTTCAATCTTAATGTGTGAGAGAAGGTGTAATCTACGTTCATTGACACGTTTTTTTTTTTTGGTCCCATCTGTTAATGTTAAAGGTTTAATCACTCTGAGTTGAGATAAATTTGATCCAGCCTCAACCAGAAGGGACACGTGGACCAATCCACCCCCATCCAGTGAATAGCACACTGGTTAACATGTATAACAGTACCAAGGAAAAGCTGAACTTTGGTGCTGTGCTCAGCCAATCACTGGAGCTCGGCTACTTCATAATCTATAAACTTTTGCAGACAAATAGGCCTACAGATGAAACAAATTAAAATTATGAGGACATTAGGATCATATCTCAGGTGGAAATGAAGGGAGAGATATTTTCTGCGTTATTCCATTTAGCATCAAAGAGAAAATGAAGAATGAAGAATATAATAATATAGATATATCTATCATTTGGGTTTGTCATTACAACTAATATGTAACATCTTTCAGCAACAAACAGATGCATTAATATGCAAGTGGATGCTGTTACTGTTTGATAATCATTGAAAAGAAAATATAATGAAAAAGTAAAACTTTCACAGATCTATGTTTTCTTTGATTAAAAAAAATAATAATTTAAGCCCAAAAGTCTTGAAAGTCAAACTATTTTAAACTTAGGTTATTTATAACACGTTCAACATTTTAAAAATGCTTAAAACCTTTTGGTATATGTTTTGAGTGTACAAATCAAGCTTTTAGCTACTGAAAGGAATGAGGGCACACTGCACATTTTTGAATGCTAAAAGATGTAGTTTTTATAATGATATAATATGAGGTGTACAGATTTAAGCCTGTCAGACATTGGATTTATCAATTAACTTTAATTTAAAAGATCTGTTTATAAAACTAGAGTAGTGGGAATATTGTATACATCTGTGAATTTTAATGACATACAGATTTTGTGACGTTACAATGGAGGACTGAATTAGATTCAACTGCAGGGAAATGTACAGAACAACAAAATTGAAAATCCAGCCGCTATTTTTGCCTTTTACACAAACTGGAAAATGCATTTTCACCATAAAGTTAAAAGTGTTTGAAAATTGCTGTGATTTTCCCGCTGGGGAAAAACTTGCTGTAGTTTCTGCACTTTTAGCAAACAACCCCCAAATCGGCCAGGTCAGCACTCACTTTTACTCCAGTTTATTTAACAAAAAAAAAAGGGAGAGAGAGAAAGAAATCAAAAGAAAAGAAAGACACATATTCACTGGAAATGTCAAATCAAGGACAGTGAGACTGAATACAGTTTTGGGGGAAACAATTCATCTCTGTTGTTGTGTTGCTGTTTTTTTGTTTTTTTTTTGCCTGGGAATTTGTTATTCCGCTGGGTAGAATTAAGGACTTTAACAGTTCCCAGCAGCTGCTCACTGTGGCTTGGTAACCATAATTAGGATTGGCACTTTCAAGCATGCTTTTAGTGACCAGGGAGTCCAGACAAGGCTCTCTCAGTTTGGGGTTGGAGGCTATGCTACACCAAAGAAAAAGGTCATTCACAATCAAGGTCTCAAGGGGAGCTTTTTAAAGGCCTTTTCTCCTTCCAAATCAATCACAATTTCACAGGCAATTCTTCAAAGACTTGTAGGGAAGTGCAGTGACCTATTGCCATCTGTAGCCACAGTGTTGAAGTGAGGTCATTTCCAAACTTCTGCGTCACGTAAACACAAACTTTATGATTCGTGTGCACGGATGAAATAATCAATAATTCAGAATTTAACCTTTTGTTTTCTGGTATTTGTTGCAATGCAGCCATTTATTTATTTTTTTTTAATTGGAATACCTTCTTTTTACTCTGTATGCACTCATGAATGTTAGTGCAGTGAGAGAAAAACTTGAATGTATTATTTCAGAAATCCTATCTCCAAAGGCCCAGATGTTTTCAACTATTTACCTTTGAAAGGCTAAAGTGAAAGTGGTGAGCATGGGCATTTGGAGCCAGGATCAGGACGCAGAATCTTACTTGAGCCCATCCGCCCTACATATGCAGGTGGTAACAATCCAGTGACAATCCCAGCATTTCCCGGGCCTTAATCCTAATGTCTTTCATGCTGTGCTTTATGTAAATGACATGTTAAAGAGTGTGTGTGGCGCTCGTGCCTGGCTGGAGTAAGTCCATATTGCCAGCTGTGGCATGCTTGCCCCCGCCATCTTTCTGGAGCAGCGCGACGGATTAAGAGTTGGATGTTTTTCAGTATGATCTTCTCGACTCTGGAACAATCCCCTCCTCTCTGAAGGCGCTGGCACATGCGGCCACTGTGGCGGAAAAGTGACTGATCTTTAAAGGAGAAATGCATCTTGAGATAAAGTTTTGACAGCCGTGCTATATTTAATATTTCATATTAATTCAAATAGTTCAAGGGTAAACGTTGATGTATCTGCATCTTTCACTGCAGACAGTTGATATTTGGTAATTGTGTGTTGCAGAGGCTTGCAGAGAAGCTTATGTGCATACATCACAAATCCAAACAATTCTTTGCATGCAAGGTTGATATTTGATTATCTGTTAGGATCCTGAGTCAAAGCAATGACTAAACAGTGCAATAAAATATTAAATCCAAAACTAAACCACATAACAGTGTGGAGTGATATTTGTGTTTGCTTGCCATAGTGCATGAGGACTTTTGAAAAGGATTGGTTAAATTATCAATTGAATTTCTATTCAGCTAATCACGAAAAGGAATATGCACATGCCGTAACAGCATTATATAATAAATATAATGTTGATCATTAAACCTGGCTTTAGTCCTTTCAGATGCAATACATAATGATTGCACCTGAAATTATAATATGTATGATTGAGGATTAGATATATTTTAATAAATGAAAAATACACAATCTACAATTTCTACACGACACCAGGGGTTTCTGTTAATCCACCTCACCATCATTCAGCTTGTGAGTGTCTTTTCGCCCCGATTCCTAATGACACCTTGGAGGTTAACTTTGCATTTCCCTTCAGTTTTTATTGAGTTCCACAGCTGGTAGACGTTGTACACGCTTCTTTATTTTACACAAACCGGTGTAAAAATCACAGAGAATGTTGAACAAGCATTAAAATGTTGTATTTAGTAGCAGAAATGCAGCTGATGGAGTTAAAAAGAAAAATGCTGCTTCCTGTACTTTCATTGGACCGAAGTTGCACCAAAAGTTTTCAACCTAAAGATAGATGTAAAACAGAACCGTCTTTTACATGAGGAATGTTTTTTTAATACTAAAGCCTTTATCTAAGTACTTGGTCATGATTATTTTCACAAGAAATAATCATGTCATATCACAAGATATATTCAAGTATATTTGAATCAAAGGGGACGACGGTAGGAGTGCTGTATATTGCAAAAGAGATGTAGTTTCTTAGTTTTGATGTGTTTGAATCTGTCATGTTGATAATTACCTTGCACATGTTCAAACAGTGAACTCAACTCAGAACTCAATAAGGTGAAAATGGCCTTGATGTTACTTTCAAGTCCCAGCTTGTAAAATTCCCGCTGAAGTCAAGACTTATTAAGCTTTTGTTGGAATTAGATCAGATCATCTTTACAGTATTTTTTTTAACGGCATTATTAAGTGCACTGGGTATGCAAATTATGCAGTTGAGATGATTCAGTTGCGGTAAAAGAGAGAAAGCATGATTTATATATTTTATTTTAATTAATATGTATAGTTGCAGGCTGCATGGTGACTGTCGTGCTTGCATCACAGTGAAAAAACACATTTTGATTATAAGAGAGGGCCTTTATGAGTGGAGGCTGCATGGTCTCCCTGTGGATCTTCTCTGGATATTGGTAAACAGGTGGTTAAAACTAAATTCACTGAGTACTGCTCAATCAGCCAGAATCAATGAAGCTCTTTTTGTTTGTTTTCATATCGGTGATTCAAACTGTAATCTTCCAACACAGCAAAACATGGAAATGATACTGATAATACACTGAAAATATATAGTGAAACTGCACTACGGAATGAATTATTGTGATTGTTTCATTTTCACACAAAGTAAGCTGTGATGAGCTCCAGTTCACAATAACACTAACTTGGACTTGGATGAATTTCACCTCTATGACAAGTCATTTATCCAGTAATTTTCTCTTCTGTGTGTTTCATGTCCTCTCACAGGGGGGATCTTTGAGACGCTGGAAAATGATCCCATTAGTGTTGAAGAACTGGCCTTTAAATTTGCTGTAACCAACATAAACAGGAACCGGACCTTAATGCCAAACACCACATTGACCTACGACATCCAGAGAATAAACCTGTTCGACAGTTTTGAAGCCTCGAGAAGAGGTAAAACTCATTTAATTCACTTTTTAAAGTTAATTAAAAATGATTTAAATATTTCGTTTTCTCCTGTTTCTAATTTATTATCCGCTCTGCCCTTTGTTTCCCTCCCAGCATGTGACCAGCTGGCTCTGGGTGTGGGGGCTGTGTTCGGGCCCTCTCACAGCTCATCTGTCAGTGCGGTCCAGTCGATTTGTAACGCCCTGGAAGTCCCTCACATCCAGACACGCTGGAAACACCCGTCAGTGGACAACAAGGACAGCTTCTACATTAACCTCTATCCCGAATATGCCTCGATAAGCAGAGCCGTGTTGGACATCGTGCAGTTCTACAAGTGGAAGACGGTCACTGTGGTCTACGAGGACGCCACTGGTGAGCGAAGAGATTTAATAATATCTGCATCCAGCCAGGGAATCAATTTTCTGAAAATTTAATAAAGTGTGAAAACACAGACAGCAGCATGTCAGCAGTGAGGGCACTGGATACCCCTTAATGCATAAAAGAATAGTGATGATTGGCATGTTTGCATCTCTCCAAAGTGACAATTAAGTTAATTAAAGTTTTACAATCATCCTTCATTAAGATTAATATGATGTGATTCTGTTGTTTTACATCATTCTTATAATCTTGAAGATATGGGAAGTGTTTAATAGTGACTTGATATGAACATGTTGGGGCACATTTTACCTTTATTTCACATAAAATATCACTCACAGCTGCCAAGTACAGCAAGTAAGTAAATCTACCTCATAGAGGGCTTAATATATTAAAGCATACACACAGCATACACGCTGTGATGGGCACCGTGAATTACAGTGCCCATCACAGTGTGCAACAACAAAGTGATGTTTCTGTGACTTTATTCATTAAAGCTGTGTTAGATTTATGGCAATGAGAAGGAAAAAAAGGGATTAGATTCAGCTTTTGAGTCACAAAAATGTGTTTAAATGAAAAAAAAAACATTCAGTCTGGATTTTACCTTTCTTATTAGGGAATCTCATGATCTCCTGTCTTATGATAAAATACGAGTGCAATTAAATAAAAAAAAAACAAAAAAAAACCTATCATTTTATATTAGTGTTTTATTCATGGATTATGAAAATTTAAAGACGTGTCCCCAACAGCAGTAATAATTGATTATTCATTGGGATTGATGAGGGGTTTTGCAAATTGGAGTTTTTAAATGTTAAAAATCTACTTTTCATTGTTTTCTTACTGGAAACCAAAACGGTCTTAAACTGGACTTTAGGGTTTTGAGATGTAATAACTATCTATGAAAAATTACGATATTAAACCACAAATCATAATATCCACAGTGAGAAAATAGTCAAATCTCTTAAAAGAAACGCCTGTTTTTTACATGTTTCAGGTTTTGTTAAAACTCCCAATTATTAGTGTGGAAGTATTAAACCAAAGGGATGTCCGATTATTGTTTAATATATACTATGGTAA
>OMNM01012859.1:3915-14187 GCA_900302745.1 Parablennius parvicornis | reverse complement strand
TCTGTGTAGATTGGGTGAGTAAGAGCTTTGTTGCTGAGTCTCGTCTTAATAAAGGGAGCTTTTGAAATGGTTTCCAAGACAACCAGTGCCCGGGATGAGAAGTGCTTGCAGATTGGAGGGCTTTTAAAAGTCTGCAGCTCAGCACACCAGACACCAAAGTTGTGGTTTAAAAAAAATGCATCAGTGAAGAGTAAAAAGGTTGGGTACGACTTTATTATTGTGATAGTAACATTGTTGTGTACTTCTTTTAGTTGAACTTTACTTATTTTTTCTTGATGTTCTAGTGTGCACGTTATCACGCCGAAACCTTGTGACCATGAGTTTTGAGAATCGGTCAGAGGACGAGCTAATATTTACACACTGTGCGTTTGTGAGGGCATCTCTGTTGACAGGCTTTGGTCATTTATCGGCATTCTAGTCACTGGTCTGCTATAGTTTGCTGTTGTCACAGGGTTGCACTTTGATTCCGGTCGGGTTTGAAAATCTCTTGAATTTCGGGCATTCACTCCATGAGTCATGCGACTCGTCAATGTCACACTGTGTGCCGGCTCTAAATTGAGAGCCAACCGAAACTCTTCTATCCCTTTTTTTTGTCCTCTCACGGTGATCCGAGATGACTGACAATTTCAGCTCCATCTGTGTATTTTAGCATCAAAGTCAACAAATGTTGTGGTTGAAACAGTAAATTCCTCATGTGTTTGCTGGTGCCCCGAGTTTCCTTTATGACTGTACCAGGGCTGCAGTTTTCCCCGTCATGTCCTTTAAACCGTTTCCAGATTTTACTCGGTCATATTAATTTGTTTTCATGCCTTGCTACACATTATGTAAGTTTATTTATTTGATTTTTTTTTTTTTTTGTTTTGTTTGTGATGAAAAAGTCGATGCCAGCATTCAGTGGTTTGGTTCAGATCAAGTGGGTTGAGCCGGAGTGATTTAAGCTTTCACACTCCAACCACCTTTCACCTCCTCCCTCCTTCTTTTCTCACCCACTCACCGCCTTCTCTCACTGCTCACTTTGTCGTGTAGAATATTTTTGTCTCTCACACTACACTTGTTTTCCTGCTTGGTTTAGCCGTGAAATGAGACTTGCAGAGGATGCCAAAAGAATTTCCTGCTGCTTATTTCTTTAGTCTGCACCATCTACTAATGAAGTCTTTCTCAGGTGCTGCACACAGTCTGGAATAAGTTGACGATCGTGTCACGTAGAGTGCAGAGAGTGTTATCTACCAAACAATGGCTCTACTTGAGTAACGCGCAAATAAGTCACTGTTTTGGCTGACGTCAATCTTGGTTTACAACAACTTTCTAACCCTGTTTTCAAACATTTTTGTGGCCACACGCATGCAGTAATTGACTAATGAATTCTTTCCATCTAGGTAGCATCTAAAATGACTGGTTCAGTCCAGTGGTTTTCAAAATGTTGTCTCATAGCTTTAATGACATTGTTCTCCGTCCAACTCTCACACCATACATGCTTTTCTTAATTTTAATTGTGTGCCAGTGATTTTTTTATTTGCCTTTTTCAAATACAATATTTTTTGTTCATAGCTGTTGGGAAATATTGATAACACAACTGATATCTGGATTTTTTTTTTTTTCTTCACATCACCGTTTGGAGGTACCGTTGGCGACTATTCTCAAACCGGCATGCGTGGGCTAATGTGGTTGTGTTGGTCACTCTACCCTTGAAAAGGTGTCCATTGGGGTTGAGGTGGGTCTGGTATGTGATGTGGGTACCATATCCTTAAAAGGAGAGTCAATATCAGCAGGAGAGTAAAGTTGTTTGGCAGCACCAGAGAATATCTGAGCAAGATTTGTGTGCAACCCATGTGGTAATATGTGCCGTTCATCCCACAGATGCACAAAACACTATTCAAAAACAACCTAATGAAGCTTTCTGGTGGTCTAATATTTATTACGAAGAAGCAAGATTACAGTGAATAATCCGCCCTGAGTATTTGTATACTGTAACTGCTGCCCTCATCTCTTTTGAAAATAATTTATTCTCAAATATTAAAAGGAGTGTCATTGTGGGAAAAGGCATCCCCTAGATCTCTTATGAGGCTGTCTTGCAGTCTAGAAGGCAGCCTTGCTACTCATCTTAAAAACCCACTGGTTTAAGAGACACCAGGAAATTGTCATCTAAGAAAAGTTGTCAAAAAATGCCCCTTATAGATGCCTGAATAGGCTTCAGAGTTTTAAAATTCGGATTGAATTGTTAAACACAAAAGTATGAGCTCCCGAATCATGGTTTTTTTTTTTTGGATTTGTTTTTCATCTTTGTTTGGTATGTCTGAATATTCTCGGTCCCCTGGGTATAACTTGCTACTCGCCAGTACTCCTGAGGAATTGCAGGACCTTTAAACATCCCACCCACCCTTTGTTTTTCTGCTCCCTTGGTCTTCACCCGCGCTTCATTCCTTCACTTCAGTCGGTGCCGCCCTCCGCCTCACCCCTGCACCCGCACAGATGAATGGACAAACCCGCACTCGCTCACCCAGTTGGCAACAAGTTGAAGGGCTCTGTGTAGCGTACTAAAAGGGTGTGTGGTCTCTCCAAGTTGGCTGGAGTGGTTGTATGTTGTTGAATGGGGGATGTGAGGCATGAAAAAGAAAACATTTATCCGAAGTGACAAATCAAAGTTGATTGCTGAGAGGTTGAGGGAGGTGGGGCATTTGGCTGAATTAAAACAGAAAAAAAAAAGTGGAGAACAAAAGTGCAAAGCAGGGATTGATGGGAGTGGTATCCGGTTTTGTCCGTCTACTTGCTTACTACCACATCATTGGCAGTAGAAATGCAAATATTACTCAAAAAGAAGTAACTCATTTGTAGAAGACTGATCTTTTGAAGATATAAAAGAAGCTATTCGATTGGAAATCTGCAGCCCTGATTAGAATATACCAGGATGTTCACAAAGTTTCTCAGATGGGTTCTTGGATTAGACTGCTTTTACTGTTTTTTTTCCTTCTATTTTTAAACCTTCCAGTTTTCACCTATTGGTGTTTCCAGTGACTTAAGTCATTCAATCCACTTTCTCGAGAGTGTGCTTGTCGATATGTTCGTGTAATTAAGCAGCAGTTTGTATCTGGTTAGATATTCTGTGTAGCATCTTGTTTAAGTTTGTTTCAGCATCATGAAGCGTGCACATAAAACATAAGAGAGGGGGAGTGTGGGAGGAGACGAGGTACCAGCTGAGGGATAAATATGCAAATGAGACAGGATTGTTTCTCCAGTGGGTGGGAGGAGTTGTTTGTCTTGTTGCAGACTGCTTTTTTTTGTCAGACGTCTGAAGAGTTTGCGATTATGTGCGTCAGGATCAGCATCTCTCGGATTGATGCCGTCTGAAGTTTTTGGGCCAAAGCGGTTTAACGCATCTGAAGTCATCGCAAACTTTTTCAGAACTTTTTGATCTTATTCCAGGCTTGATTAGTGTGCACAACTTGTACAATCCTTCTTTGGTCGAGTCATTCATCCTTCCTTCCTGTCCGTCCCGATCCACTGTCATGTTTGTGCGCATGAGTGTGTGTGTGTGTGTCTATTAGAGGGTGTGTAGGCTCATGGAGGACAATGCCTTCTGTTTGTCTGTATTCAGACCGTGAAATCGCTTTATCCTTGCTAACTCTCTCTCTCTCTCTCTCTCTCTCTGCATCACCGGGCAATTGTGTGTTTGTGTGTGTGCGTGTGCGAGAGCAAAAGAGAAAGGAGACGGTGATTATGAGTTACTGTAGGCCACCATTGTTTGGTTGCACTGCTCAGAGAACCTGAAACAGAATGTCCACGTCGTCAATTGAAGACGCTCCTCAACAGGTTGCTGAAAGCTTAAGGTTTTCAATAAAAGATTACGTTAGCTACATGTTTTCAAAGTGGCTTTCTCTGCATCTCAGGATCATTTTCCAGTCTCTCTGGTATGTTTGTGTGCACGGCTTGGCTAATTGGACCTACTGCCTTTATCCTGGTATACATTCGCTGGAGGGTTATCTATTTATTGTTTATATCGTGGCAGCTCTGTTAAGTAGCAATATGTTCTTTTGGCTTCTCTGTCTTGGCCAATTTCCAGTTGATCTGTGGCATCACCGTCCACTACAATAGACAATGGTGAGTTAACAGTCCTGGGTCATGACAATGGACATTGTTTTTGCATGCTATTGGACTAGAATCCAGACTGCTCTCTATAAAGGAGTGTCACACATGGATTTAAGGCTGTTATATGCATTAAGAAAAATATAAATTTTATGCTTTTTATTACCGTGATTTCCAGACTATTAGGCGCGCCTGACTATAAGCCGCAGGGTTCAGAGCACATAAAAAAGTTGCAGCTTACAGTCCAGAAATTACGGTATATGATCCTTTTTTGCACAGAGAACCTCCATCAGAAGTAATTAATTCTTATTTAAGTGTTTCTATTCTGACTATACATGCAGTCACAGTCTTGATCATGTTAGTCTAACTTTAAAACTGTGTTAGATTTTAGTCTCACTAACATGTGTCCATGTACTCTAGAAACCCAGAAGTTGGTTTTGAAGATGTCATGTACATGTAGTGCGTTTGTCCTGTAATGGACTGTCGACCTGTCCTGAGTTCACTCTGCTGTCTCCCGGTCCACCAGGTTCGGCTCCGTACCCCTGCGAGTGCGATGAAGTGGTGTAGAAGATGGATGTGTTTTGGCTTTTGTCCAAAATCAATTTATTGCTAATTACATTGTTCTGCTTGAGGCTACATTTCAGTACAGATTTATCAACAAAAAGTGATTCTTGAGCAAAATAAGTTCTTGCTGTAATGATGGCAGAGTGAAGCTGAACTTAGAATAGCTGCATATAATAAATAACTAAACCTTAACATAATTTGGAATAAATTCTCAAGTAATAAATTGTCTAATAGTTTGTTTGAGAACAAAATACTACGACTCAGTAACTGAATGTTTTCACCATCTTTTTCTAGATTTCCCATGGGCGTTTCTGTCCTGTCAGCTAAACATTTTAAGTGTCACAATTACAGTTAACCTTGCTATTTTAGGACCGTTATGATGTGGATGCAGAAGGGGGAAGGGTGACACATTTACACAGTTCCATGCTCTTGACTATTAAAGACTAATATTAGCCAATGAGCTTAGCCCAGAGGGGGAGGGAACTGTTACTCAGATGGACTCGCAAACCTGTAATGAAGACTTTTTTTTTTTTTTTTTCCCTTCCTCCAGCTGTCTGTGGTGAGGAAGTCATGACATCAGTGGGAATCCCGCTACCAGCTGCCCTCCGACACACAAATGCCAGGAAGTGTACAAATCAGGCTTTGGATTTTAGGTTTTTCAGTCAAAAGGACTTTATTGGCGTTAAAGTTTCAAGAGCCATGTGATTGCTCTCCTGCCTGCCACACAGTTGTATTTAGGCTTGTGCAAATTGACAACGTTTTGAAATTGGAGAGGCTGACGTCCTGGTCCCTGTCAAGTGTCAAAGTCCTAAATAGTCATTAGTGGTCCTATTTTTCTTCCATGTGCTGACAGGTTGTTTTTTTTTTTGCACTGCCCGCCTAAATATGTCGTGGAACAAAAAAGCAAATGGTTAGTGCTGTCGATCCGTCCAACCACAGCTTCATCACAAATTCATACAGCGTTCTCAATTTCCTCACTTCAATCCGTTTTTCATCAGGCTTCTTACTTTTATCTATTTTCTTTGTATTTCCTTCATTTGAATTACAAGTAAGTTCTTTTTTAGAAATGTGACATCAAGACTCATGGCCTTGAATATTTAAACATTTGTTCTATTAGCTGAATTCTTTCCCCATTATAAGCAGAAAAGCCCAACGTTCAATATTTTTACTTTAAGTATTTTTTCCTGTCTGCCTGCCAAGATGGTACATGCTATTACAATAAAACAGTATTTCAACACCTCATATTTCTGAACCACATACAATGTGCTGGTGGTTGACTTATTAGGTGAAGTGCGCTATAGGATTTCTTTTTTCTTATATTTATGGCCTAAATTATTCAAATCGGTGCTGTGTTCTCAGTTCTCCAGCCTCTCTCTTCTGATCTGGACCGGCAGTTCATGACCTGTAAATTAATGGTCCTCTCACACCTCCAGCTGTCCCAGGCATGTGTTTGTGCAGTGAATAAAACGCAAGCACGGGAAGTGACAACATTCAGGAATGCTAGTATAAGACTCGGATCAGCCTCCTGGGGATCAGCGCTGGGAGGGAATAGGAAGGAATTTAAGTTTGGAGAAGAAAGAGGAGCGTACCTCTGTACCTCCCTGAAAGGTTGTTGATCTCCTCAAGACCCTTGTATTCTCTTTAGTCTGATTTGTAGGCTTTGAGACGGCAGTGAGAAATAAGATGAAAGAATATGTGACTTTCTCAGAAATTTCCACTCTGTGTCAGAGTGATGTGATGGAAAGGTGAAGTATAGTTACTTTCAATGAATCCAAATACGTTTTTGTTTATAAATGGAGTGAAACTGAATAAGAAAAATAAATGGATAGGTTGTCTTTTTCTACGAGAAAAGATGAAAAGAACAGATAATATTTACTATAACAAAAGGATGAATACAGAAAATGAGCCGTGTGCATAATCGTCTCCAAACAAGAGACATCCCCAGATTTTCTTTTTTTTTTTAAATTTTCCTGCATTTTTAATCCACATTCCTACAGGCTTATGTAATCGGCACACTAAAGTGTGTCAGTGTTGCTCATAAGACAGTGTGTGTTTCTCTGTTTTGTGAAGAGTGTGTGCTTCTCCCGAGTGTTCGTCGGATCACAATTTTGCCCAACTTAGCAGCGCTGTGTATGTGCTGCTGGAGATCTTTATCTTTATTTTATCAGCTCAGCTTCATTTACTCCTCGTAACAACAGCAGGACTGTGAAGACTGCTGTGGATTACTCACACGGACGTGTGCACAGTGGTGGTTTCTAGCATCTGCGTCATCCGGTGATGGTAATTGCTATGAGCTTTGTTATAGCGTTCTAATTTCTCCCCTACTATTACACCTAAACAGTATGTGTCTTCTAGTTAACGGCTCACAATTACTGGCTTCTAGTGAGGTTTAAATATGTGTCTGTTGTTAAAAGGGTGCTGTAGGAGGAGAGATGCTTTAAAGTGTTCCTCCACCTTTTGCATTTGTCTTTTTGAAGTTTCATGTTGCTAATGGACTGATGAGGCTGAATGGTGCTTAGTTGTGTTCCAAATGTTTCCATACAGCCTCTTTATTGTGAGGGAAATGCTTTTATCACCTGAATTTATACTTTATATGGAATTATTTCCCCATAAGGGCATAACCACTCAAACAGCTAAAAATATCTGGAGGTTGGTTGGCACAGTTTAAACAAGCGGTCTTACCAGTTACCATACCGTTGGTGCACATTTCAAAAGCATGACTGGAGTCTGATTGCTCACTGGTTGTGCTGGCACTGTGCTCGGCACAGGGTGCTGCACTGATGTGTTGCTGCAGGAGGTAAAAGTGATGGACAATATTATTAAAGGCCAAAAGTGGGTAAAGTTGGAAAGAAGGGTGGATGTCTGCATTAATCAGTTACTGTTGAGATGAAGATGGCAAATTTATTTAACTTTTTCTTGTAGTTTCAGTTTAAAAATTTTTATTTTTGCACATTTCTTTTTTTTTTTTTATATACCAACAGCAGTCTTCAAACCATTTTGATATATACCATTTTGATACAAAATATATATACTGTCCAGCTCTAGGATCATATTTGGCATCTTTTGGCAAATCTTATTCAGTATTTCCCGGAATTTATGGCAACCCAGATTGAGATATTCAGATTTATTCATGAATAATTGCAGGAAAAACTGTATTGTGCAAATATAGAATCAAGGTTCATTCTAACCAGGCAGAAATATGAATTTGATCACAGATTAATTACTTTCTCAAGAAATAAACAGGACTCGTTTGTGCTCAACCTTTTTATGTTCTCTATTCAAAAAGGTTTGTCAGCATGAAAAGTCAAGTTGCAGTTTCACTTTATATAAGGAGCTATCTTGAATTGATCTATTCTTAGATGCTGAAATAAAAAAAAAATGCTTTTCAAGCCAACAAGTTAATTGCAATGTTAATCCAGCTCGTCATACAACAGTTAAAAGGCTTCCAGAACATGAAACAAAGATGAATCTCACTGGAAAAAGTCAAGGACGTTTGTGAAATACACTCCATATTCAACAAAGCACAGTGGCGCTTTTATCATGTTCTGAAGTTGTTTTTGTGGCTCTGGTACTGGAAGCTTTTAACACATTAAAGACATTATGCAGTCTGAAGATGGTTGAGAACATTTAAGGGAAAGAAATTTTGCCCAGTTCCAGAAAACTCTGAGGTGAAATTCTTGACTCTTTTTAGCAGAACATCAACATAGAACATACAGTTAGAAGAGCAAATGATTGACAAGGACACATTGTATCATTTTCAAGGGATCTGTGATGAGTTCTCTTATATATTTTAGAGATTTCAGAAATTTTCCATTTCATAAAGAACTGCTGTCGACGTTTTGAATTTCAACGTGTTGCAGGGCGAGACTGCTAGGAACAAAGGACTGAGGCTCATTTTCCCTTTGTGTACAATTGTCCACTGTCTTTGAAGGGAAAATAAAATAAAATCCCATTTCCATGACAGACTGTTGTGGCTGTTTCCATCTAACACATGCGGTTGAATCACAGGTCATGTGTTGGCTGCCTGACACCTGCTAAATTGGTGTGTAACTACTCCGCTGGTCTTGCCAGTGTTTTTTTTGCCGACTTGTGTGTTTCCTTGACGGGGTCCTTGCAGCTATGGGGCTCCGGGTGTGGAGTTCACAGGACTGCACAAAGACACCACTGCTGTCACACAGATCCACTTCCTGCCTGGTCAGGTAAGGCCAGTTTCTTTTCACAATTTCATTCACCCATTTTCATCACGAGTAACGCGTCGCAACTTCTGCTTTCTCTTCAGGGCCGACTTCTCTCATTGTTGGATGACAACACTATTCACCTGTGGGAGCTGGTGGCCGGACCCCCCAGAGAGCTGGGAGGAGTGAAGAAAGAGGGCCTGGTATCTCTAAACGAAGTGGGGGACTACAGCCTCCCCGGGAGACCAGGCATTGAGAGCTGCAGGTACACAACGACGTTTTCAAGGACTTAAGACACGAAGTATGTACTGGGATTATTACGCTCCACCTTCTTTAGGGTTTCCAGAGAGATGACTGCAAATAGTTTGTGGTTCTCTTGCTGTTCTCATCTGAACCTTGATATCAACAAGGCTTCCTGATCCAGACTGAATTAACAGCAGCTCAAATGATGATGCAGAGAAACATCTTTGGACTCACATGGAGCAGATTTGCTGCAGCGACAAAGGCCCACAGTGGGTGTCACTCCTTTTTGCTAATCTCATCAAAATCTCAAAGCCGAGGATTGAAAAATCCTTTGCCTGGTCCAATGAATCTTGATGTAGGACCACCTTGACTTACTACTGAGGGGTATCCAATATTGTAACTGGGATAGTTTCTGTCTCCATAAGCCCTTGGTTCTTCTCTTAAAGGAAAATGTATTTGGAAAATAATCTTCCTTTTTTTTTTTTTTCTCTTTGCCTTTCCTCAGTGCCACACGTGTGACCGTCCTCCTCCTGTTGAAGTCATGCGACCTCCTCTGTATCGGAACAGAAGGAGGGGGCGTGTACTTCCTGGAGTTGCCCTGCCTCCTACTAAAGGACAACCAGACGCTGCCCCAGGATCAGATCACACAGAGGTACGAGTGTCTCATGCATCACTTGACATATATGGAAGGTGGGTCAATGAATGAAGTACACATTTAGTATTTTCACTTAACTCGGAAATGTTGGAGAAATGTATGTGATCACTCCAAACATAACCTGCCAAATAAGTTCATGATGTTTCTGTAAACTCACTTAACAACAAGAATGAAAATGAGCTCTGGTCACAAATATATTTCCAATACTGATGGAAACATCTGCCTGTTTGACTGTGTTATTGCTGAGTGTTTTTAGTTTGTTTAGCCCCTCAGCGGTTGAGTGGTGTGGCGTGTAGTGATGTAGGGTTCAGCATTAGATGAAAACAAAATGATGTGTCAGAATGCAAATTGAATGCACGAAATGAGAGCAAGTGATTTATAATGGAAATATTCACCACATTGCATGATTGAAAACAGCCTGTGTGACATAAACATGCAAGGTTGTGGAGTTTTTCCCTCTGCGACTGTCTGACTGGTAGGCCAAACCCCTCATTAACCACAAAGTTGAATTGAGGCCTAACAAGGGTCCTGATAAGGGCTGTGCGCGCGCGCTTC
>OMNM01012852.1:21137-34911 GCA_900302745.1 Parablennius parvicornis | reverse complement strand
ATTGCCACACCAATTCAATTTTTTCCCCTCCTTTAAATGCACCGCCGTTTGTGACCTTTGAGAAGCAGGCGGTGGTTTTATAACAGAGGCAACCTGCTCCCGGCCGCACGAGGCTCCGGGGCGGAGAGGTTAAGTTTTTTTTTTTTTTTTTTTTTTGCTTTGAAGGGGTTATTTGTTTGACACTTTCCTGGACCATTTGTACTGTTTTAAAATGTGATCTTGATCTCAGTGAGAAAAGGTTGTTTGTAAATGTTTTCAGCAGTTGTGTAAACAAAGTAAATATGACCCTTTTAACCGAAAGCAGTTCAGACTTTTCCCCTCTTATGTGACAGATTGTGGATTTCTTTCTAAAATCAAAAGCTTCTTCATTTCATCCCAGCAGGAAATCAAGTGTCTTTGTGCTGCAGTACAACACAAGCGCTCCAGCTGAGTTACAGATTCTCAGGCCTTTCGAGAGTCGCCGTCATCTGTTCTTCTCACACCTGAGCGCCTTTTTTTGTGACACGGCCACAGAGAAAGAGCATCATGGTTGTCATGACTGTGATTATTCACTTTTAACAAGGAAATGAGTTTTCACAGTCAATTTACAAAAGCAGAGAAGATCGTATGAAGATTTGGACCCGAATTGATCAAGTCTTTTAATAACATGCCGCACCTTCATTTATTAGAATTTTGACATCCTGTAGCTGCATGCCATCACAGAAAATATCATTCATCATCTGCGAGGCGGCAACAGAAGAGATTATCGTGACCCCCGCTTATTGTTTGCTTCATATTTCATTTGCAAATAAAAAGTCTGGATGTGGAAATTAAAGGTGGCGGCTAAATCCAAAATGAAGCCAAGAAAAAGGCTGTGCAATTGCTTGTGACTATTTTTAAAGCTGGTTGTGTGTCAATCTGGCTCTGACAAGATAATGTAATAACACTGGCAAGAGGCAAAGATAGAGAAAAAAAAAATTAATGCTTGACACGGCTCCTTCCCCTTCAGCCTCACTATTTTTACATTTTCTCTTCCCTGAAGCAGCAAACCCCTTCATTGTCTGTCTTCTCTCTGTGTTTGTCGCCAGCTGATGACCAAGCACCCGTCAAAGCGTCTTGGCTGTGGCCCAGAGGGCGAGAGGGACATCAGAGAGCAGGCCTTTTTCAGACGCATCGACTGGGAGCGTCTGGCCAACAGAGAGATCCAGCCTCCGTTTAAACCTAAAGTGGTGAGTGCGTGTGTGTGTCTGTGTGTGTGTGTGTGTGTGTGTCTGTGTTTGTGTTTGTGTTTGTCTTCCAAAATCCAACCAAGGTATCTTAACTCCAGCAGTTCTTTAAAAGTGAATTTGTGAAATAAATGTATCTGATTTGTGTGGATTATTAGGATTTTGTTATTGATAATCTACGGGCAACATAAAGGTTGATGTGAACAAAAAAACCATAAAAAACATGAACAACAATAAAGAAATTTTAAAGAAAAAGAAAAAATAAGAGAGCGAGAGAAAGAAATATAACATCGTGTCAATTGGTAAAGAGTTCTATATTTTTGCTGCATAAAAACAGAAATCGTTGCAATAGATTTTAAATTAAAGCAACATTCAGAAATGCAGCATTCGAGTTCTTAAAGCATTATATTCAGTCAGGTAGAAATGCACAAAAGTGCTAATGGATGAAGTAAATGATAGACACTTAAAATAAAATAAAATCAATTCCATGCAAGGATCCTAAAATGTCTATCTTGGAAAAGTTGATATTTTAGTATGGACCTTGAGCAAGCTGTAATTGATCAGTATGTGTTGTTGTTTGACCTGGCACTAAGGAGTCTTGAAAAAAAAAAAAAAGCATCACCACACCAATTTAAGAACTGTTGAAATATTGAAAATGTTTTTCCTCCCAGTTTTACATTTTTCTAACATTAATTTATACTTACAAAGTTCTCATCCAGTTAATGAAGTTGGTTTTTGTTAATTAGTTTGTGGTAGTTGATACAATAATCATCAGCATGTATCACATATTTATAAGATCTCCTCAATATATAATGTCATGTTGCTATGCGGTTGTTATGGCATCGCCTTCCAAACGCCTCACTTCTTAACCGCTGCTAATTTGTAAAGCCAGCCATGCGTCCCCTGTAGGAACAAATATTACAAAAGCACAAATATATTTCACAAATCTATCCATGAGGGGACCAATTAGATTCCTGAGACGTTAGGACACAAATAACAAGTTTATGAGCTTATTATGTTTTTATAGGCTCTCCTCAAGCACTTTTTTTTTTTTTTGGTAATGTATTCTCTCATCTTGCGTCAACAACACAAATGCATTCACAGGTATAGAAAAGGATTATTGTTGATGACAGAAACTAATGGGACACATGAAGTATGAGACGTCAAGCATCCAGCAGTGTGTTGTATGCCTCAAACATTCTCATACCCTCCAGCAGGCAGCGTGTGATGGGTTGTCAGTTTTGCTTGCGTCACAACCGAAAGATTGAAACGTTTCCTCAGAGAGTCTCAGAATGTGCACGCAACAAACGGCCACCCCCAGTTTATGCGTTTGTTCTCATTCATCTAATGTTTTTTAGTTTTTTTTTGCATCCAGCCGAGCTCATTCTGGATTTGCGCTGCAGCCACCTGCCTCGCTTACTACTGACACCTGCCCTTCTTCCCCTCTTTGACACGTTGTGTTCTGTTTACGGACCCCTGCGTCCTTCGTTCGATCGCCGCCCACGTAGCCAGAAGCGACACAAGAGCCGCCGCTGAAGATTAAAAATAGCTCCCTAAGTGCAGAATTCCCTTTACTTACACACAATAAATGCAGGGATACACAGCGGATGTATCCGTCTCCATCCACACAGAGGGGGCAGGAACACACTGCTAAATGTGGATCTATCCATTCATGTGTCTTTGTGTGGCACACCACAGTTGTGAGCTCACACACTGCGTCATTAATTGGTCTCAAGGAACTGGCACACAATAGACCCATCTGAGGCTTTATTACTTGGCTTCTGTAATATTACAGATAAGCTGAAAATACCTGATGTGCTGATAGGTCTCCTGAGAGAAAGCATGGCCGAGAGCAGGTGCCGAAATCCTCCTTAAACTATAGATTTGTTGGAGTTTTTTTTGTGCGTTATTCATTTTGAGTAAATGTGTTTTCTCCTAAGTGTCGTGACTACGACGATACCGTGTATAGTGCGCGGCTCCATCTATATACATATTCATCAGTATGAGACACATGACAGCGCTGAGCAAAGCCGCATGCTGACGCTAATGACCTCCACTGCGATTGCTTAGGGTTAGCTCCCTAATCTAATTACAACTTCTGCCTGGCTCTACATCAGGCCACAACATTCTGCTGCACCACCTTCCCTCTGGCACCCTTCAGAAAGCTTTCTAATAAAAGACTCGTGGGGAGAAGAACTTCCATTGGGTGTTGACAATCCTGTAACTGTTAAAGTTTTTTGTTGCAATTGTCTTTTTTTGATGATCTTTTCATGTCTTGCAGTGTGGAAAAGGAGCAGAGAACTTTGACAAGTTTTTCACGCGCACTCAGCCCGTGCTGACGCCGCCGGACCAGCTGGTCATCGCCAACATCGACCAGAGCGAGTTCGCCGGCTTCTCCTACATCAACCCTCAGTTCATCCACCCGTCCCTGCACAGTGTGGTATGAGGCGTGAACACAGAGATGTGAAACAACGCATGACTGTCGCTGAATACAAGATCCTTCCGACCTCCACCAAAACGCCCCTGACGTCTGCAGACTTTTACCGTCCTCTACAGTGTTCTGTCTGCTAGTTATCGACAACTGTGTATAGAAATGACAGACGAGAGAGGAAGTGTTGAAAAGATGTTAAATACGATCAGAGGAGTGTGAAAGAGTGTGTGACAGATGTTTTTTTTTTTTTCGTCATGTTCCCTAACATCTCTTTTTTCTGAATCTCTATTTGTGTTGCTCCAAACTTTTGTCTTGTGAACAAATGTGTCTCAGCATCAGTTTATATCTCTTTAGGTATTTAAATGTGTTTCACCTCATGTTCAACTTCACTACGCAACCAATTGCAATGCACGACAATAACAGGTTTTTTTTTTTTTTTTCCTCTGTCTTGGCTTTATCTACTTTTGAACTGCTCCATGTGAATATGAGATTTATATGCTAAAATAAAAGCGGTAGTACACTGTAACATGAGTGCCAAAGTAGAAGTGGAACAAGACATTTCTATTACAGTCTTTGTAATGTTGTTTTTTTCCCCCCCCCCCCATTTTTGGCTTTCCTAAACCTAAACATGCACCGTTTCTATGTGTTGTTTTGTAGAACTACAGCGCTCACTTAGAGAGACAGAAAGTTACAGTGACAAACAGTCCGGGCCATTTCAACACACTAGGATGCAACGGGCAAATGCAGGATATTGGATCAGAGAACTGTGGAAGATTTTTTCTAAACTATAAAGATGCTATTTGCATATGCACCAAGCAGATCTCTGTTGCATGCTTATTTTCTGACTCTGTATGAGCAGTAGACTCTAGGATGCAGTACATGTCTGGTATCATTGTAAAGTTTAGTATTATATTATGATATAAACTATGTTAATATATAATTGTTGTACGTTTATTCTTAAGAAGTTTCTAATTGGAAGAAGAAGAAAAAATACAGTTTTATGTTCTATTTTGACTTTTATGTCCAGAGAGATGTCTTTACCCTCTGTTGTAAGTCAACCACATTTGTTTGTTGTTGAGTTTTTTTTTTTGTAAATATGTTTCAAAGAGATGTTTCCAAAAAAGAAGTTACTTGCAGATTTTATACTTCAAACTGAATGTGCTTTTACTACCATAGACGGTTTGAACATTTCTATGTTTAGATTAGCCCTATGAAGAGATATATAACGTTTGGCTGAATCTTTGGTAGCTTTGGTATCAGCAAACCTTGTTATATGTATTTCCACTACTTATCCGTTTTTTTTTCTACTACTCATTGTCCGATAGAAAATATGCAGCGCTGTCCGTGTGGAACGGTCAAATGCCCTCCTGCCTTGGTCTTCTCACGGCCGAATCCCCTCTGTAACAAGCGGAATTCAAAACCAAGTTAATGGTTGGAGGATTTCAGGGCCCTCGGGGGCCGGAAGTTGTCCTTTCTTTTTGTATCGTGTGCATGCGTGAGGCGAGGCCTGATCTAAGCATGAGAAAGACCCTCCTTGCATGATACAGAGCTCTCTGCTAATGAGCATGGACTTTCCCAGCTTGTTGCACCCAATAATACAATTCCTCTTTCCAACCAGCATCGTGCGCTTTCTGCTCGTGTCTCTTCCCTCTCGCTGTCATGCAGCCTGTTATGTTTGGCTAAAAAGAACGCTGAAGTGTAAACTTTCCAACATGTGTAAATTGCTTCTGATAGCTTTTCTTTTGTTTGTTCACTGGTGCCAAAAAGACTCTTTTTGTTTCCAGTCAAGTGTCTCGAGCAGATTGTGTTTGTTTTTTTAATTTATTTATTTAAGATGGCTGATGTGTGTTAAATACAACAGTGAGTATCAAAAATCAACTGCCAAATTTAGAAGAGGGGAAAAAAGGTATTTACTACACTTCCTTACTAAGTCTTACTGAGATCATGCAGCTGTTCCATACATCTGGACCAAAATGGGATCTTTAAGGATAAACCAAATGTTTACATGTCTCACATTGAGAATCCATATCAGAGGAGAGATTTGAAGAGGAGGAAAAAAATGCTTTGAACTGAAGAGAGATAATCAAACATTAGACTAGTAAAGGTACTGAACCACTTCAGGCTGCACTTAGAGTCACAGGGATGTTTGTATGTGTTTATGTCACTGCCCCCGCTTTTATTTACCTGATTCTTCGTGTTCTTCTGTTCATTGTGTTATGACGGATACTGTGTATAAATAAAGTATGACAAATATATATTAAAGATGACGCTCTTTTATTGTGTCAATCCTTTGACTTTTTGACTAACTGAGTTTCCACTTGTCTTTTGTCAAAAGACACTAAGTTGTTTTAGTCGTAATACTTCTTATCATGAAAACAAAGGGAGGCATTTGGAGTTTATTTATCCATGATTACTGATTGTCCAGCCTGAATCCCACTGCCACCGCCTGCAGCTCAAAGATCTCCATGTTGTGTATGGGATATGCAGATAACGATGTACATCAGGCTTATGTATTTTAATTAGGATTTATTTTATACGATTTTATTTGTTATATTATTAAACGGTATACTTTCTTTGGATTTTATTTAGCGTTTTGGATTGTAGTGTATCAGTGATGAAGTAAGATCTGTTCAGAATAGACACTGCCTTCGCCCTTTGTAGTTCCATTTCCCTTCAATAAAGCAGCATAGAAGATGAATTTATAATAGTTGTTTCTAGTTAAATTGAACATATTTTCCCAGGTTGGACTTGGAGGCCTTTCTGTGTGAAGTTTTCATGTTCAACAGTTCACTTCATGCCATTTTGTGACTGTCTTTGAAGATGGATTCAGGCTAGAATCGATGCAATCTTTCTCTGAATATTAAGTCTGTCATCTGATATGTTGCTGATACAGTAATAAATATAAATATATATGCATGTGTTCAGTTTGTGTGTTCATCTATTACGTCTTTCATTATTATCTTTCAGACATAACTTTATGTCAGAGTTGAATGGAGCTGTCCTTGGTTCTGAAACACACTTGCTCATTTCCGGTTGACTTGCCCTAATTTTAACGCAAACGACCACTTTTCTAACTAACCCTAACTAGCCTGACAAAAAATCCATTCATTCATCTCTGAAACTGCTTTATCCAATTGAGGGTCATGGAGAACTGGAGCCAATCTCAGCTAAATAAAGGTACAGGCAGGATACTGTTCATACTGAGCAGATTAGCAATCCATCATAGTGCAAACACAGACAGTTACCACATTCACCTACAGGCAAATTTTGAGTGAACAATTAACCTCAAACCCATGTTTTTCGACTGTGACAGGAAACCGGAGTACCTGGAGAAAACCCTTGCATGACAACATGAACTTCAAACAGACTGGACTTGAACCCATGACGTTCTCAGTATGAGGTGGAGGTGCAAACCACTACACACAGTACCCAGCACTGGGCTTCACCCATTTCAAATTCTGACCCACCTTCACATGAGTCATGGTTTAGGATTTATATGCAAACACACACACATACACACACACACACACACACACATACACACACACACACACACACACAGACACACACACACTTGTGACTTTTATCATCTCAAAGAGCTGTGCGCAGTTGCTTCTTGTGAGTAAAAAGGAGGCACGCTCTATCTCCTGCTCCCTCTCTCTCTCTCTCTCTCCCTCTCTCTCTCTCTCTCTCCCTCTCCCTCAGAGAGCATCAGTCTGTCTCAGTTTGCCTGTTACACTGTTGCACAGACGCGCAGTCCCAGACTCTCCCTGCAGCTTCACTTTGCAGCTTTGCGAAGGAATTTGAGTGCAAAAAGAGATTTTCTTCAAGTCAGGAGATTTAAATCCAAGGCTGAGAGCAAAGAGTTTCTCTACAGGTGCAGGACGAAGTGGACAAACAGGTATGAACATGATTAATTGTTTTCATCTTTCTCCACATATTTTCACCCCAACACTGCTTCATGCATCACATTTCTTTTCAGGAATTCATGGACTAAAATGCTACAATTCATTATATTCTATTCGGTTCTATTCTATTCTAGTATATTCTAGTCTCTGTTTCTGGAGTATTTCTTTATTTCTATTGTTATCTGATGACTTGTTGACAATAGCAAGTTGGTCAAGAAGGTTCAAACAGGGTCAGAAAGATTTGGAATAAGATCATTTTAATCCTTGTAAAGCAGGTTAGAAATATGATATTTAAAAAATATAACATGATATTTCAGTTCAGAGTAATGCTTGTGTTTTCTCCTGTAAATGAGAAATGCTGTGCTCAGGAGGTTTGGTTCATAATAAATACATGATAAATAATTGTCTTTCCTTCCAAGTGCAGACATCTACGTGTCTTTACAAAATAATCCCCAGGAATATAAGAATCATTCAATTTATGTTTAACATCTATTTGCCTTTCCTTTTTTATTCAAAACCTCAGCTGATAGTAAAGCCAAGTTTGCATGAGTTTGTTAAATTTGTGACAAAACTATTTTGTTATTAACACAATACTGCCAGTGATATTTGAGTTGGATCTGACTTCAACTTTAATAGATTTCTTTCTGGGATTAATAAAGTATTTCTATTCTATTCTATTCTATTCTATTCTATTCTATTCTATTCTATTCTATTCTATTCTATTCTATTCTATTCTATCCCCACATTTGGTGGCTTTTAGGATCCAGAGGCAGAAAAAGCATAAATCTTATTGTTTGTTCGATGCTGGTCTTTTCAAATAGTCTTTGTATTTAGTCTGTCACAACTGTTAAACTCACACTACGGGTTATTTCACAACTCAGTTTACACTATAATTCATATTTAAATCCCGATTTCAACTTAAAAAATTAGAAAGAAGAAATACCATGCTGGGAAAAGCCTACATGCCTCCACCCCCCACCCCACTCCTTTGAGCCTCCCTGAGGCCCCAGAGGACGCCTGCCTGCCCCACACTTGATAATCCTCTGCTTTGGGGGGTTAAAAGGCTAAAGCTGTAATCACTGTGTCTGCAGTTGGAGCCCAGCTGATGTATTGATTCCTGAATGCCTGGATTTGTATTCTTTAGCTTCCTTTAAAAGGTGTGTCTGTTAAAAGTAAGAGAGGTGACCTTGTTGGTGAGCGATGTAGCTTATTTTTCAACTGCTTGTTGATAAAAATCCACTCTCCGGAGGCTGACAGAGAAATCCATCATGTTGGCTGCCTGTATAATAAAATAAGCCAGTTTTATGTTTGTTGAACAACTAATCTGATCATACAAATTTCATTAGCCGCACACTCCAATTCATCCTCTTTTTAACAGTCTCTTATTCAGCGGATTGCTCCCTAAGTCATTGCCCACATAGATCATTTATATGTCTCAATGGGATTATATTTGTGACCTCATGTCTTCAGATTATGTTTTAATATGTGATGATTTGAGCCAAATCCCCTCTCTGACTGGTGTCTGCTTTTATCCATGACTGCGAAATGTCAAAACCCTCTTCTGTTTTTCTAATAATGTCAGCATCTGTATTCACAGTGGCAGGCTGCAACACATTTCTGTCCCTTAGTCGGGAGGATTAAATAGGTTTATTATTGATTCACACTTCATTTTGCTATTCATGGCAGGTTGGATAGAGTTTTACAGGATGTGGACTGAATTACAATCCAGTGTGACAACCAACTCTTTTTGCCGGAGATCAAAGATTCAAATTGCTGCAATCAGTTGGCGTAGGAAGTTGCCTCTTGCAAGACATGTAAATCATGTTATGAGGTCAAATGAAGGAAGATTTGCATTAGATTTACTTGCAAGACAGCAAACACAGAACTTCTCATTTCTTTTGTGTCATTCACGTGGGTAAGTGAAGGTTTTCTCCTTTCTCATGCTCCACAACTCTATTGTCATTTTTTCCATTTCTCCTCTGTTTAAAGCTTCGGTAGAAGTTTATGAAGTTACACATCCATCAACTGGTTATGGCAATTTGAGAATCTGAACAGTGATCATGGCGAGTCATAATGAAAGGAATGAATACTATGTATTCGTGTGCGCGCCTGTGCGTGTAAGAGGATATTAATATATAAGTGAGATGTTATCTCAGCTCAGCAAACTGTTCTTCTCCACTTGGCAGCACGATCTCTACATAACAACCAAAACACAATATCTTTAGTAAGGTGGAGCTCAGTGACATTTGATATATTATAATAATATCACAATGACATTACGCACAAGCCAGTATGTACAATATACTGAACAATTTCCCAGCTTCCATACTGAGGGTTCAAAGTTGATAACATCAGAGCATTTTTTTTTGGTTTGAATGACTGAAAACATAAAGAAACGACCGTCATGTTTCTGTACAAGATGTATAATGTTCAGATACAACTTTCTTCATTTCGGCTTAGTTCACTACCAGAATGTTTTTAACATGATTACTCAAGATGTGTTTTCGATGCAGTGTTTCTTCTTTAAATTTGTTTCGAGAAATGAAAACCAAACTTGAATAAATAAACTATAAATATCAAATAATATTTATTATTTAAAGTTTTATGGTATTCATCAACTTTTCCCCAATAAATTTAGATTTCATTGATACCATAACCCTCCATTTTATTTTGCTGGTCTGGACACCGGCCCACTTTGATATGCAGATTGTAAAAAGGCAACAGTATAGGCAAATAGTAAAAATCAGAAGTGAGGGATTGGGAGGGTATTGTTCATCAAGTCCTGTCTAGATTTTATGCTGAATGCCTTTCATGGCACAAATTGGAGTCAAACCCAGGAACCATTCAAGGCTAAGACTTTACAAATATGGAGGAAATGAAAATCTAAGTAATGCATTTGTTTGTTTGCCTGTAAATTTATTAACGTTTTAAATCCCATTGGCTTTTGAAAATTCTGTCGATTTATCCTATCTCTGTTTCTCTGTTCTCCACCAGATTGTTCCTGGAAATTCTTTGTCATTTCAGACGCCAGCTGCTGGAGGCTCACCCCGCTGGTCACCATGAGTGCATGCAGCAGGAAGGCTCTGACTCTGCTGAGCAGTGTCTTTGCAATCAGCGGCTTGGGGCTGCTGGGAGTGGCGGTGAGCACGGACTACTGGCTGTACCTGGAGGAGGGCGTCATTATGCCTCTGAATCAGAGCACTGACATCAAGACCTCGCTGCACTCGGGCCTGTGGAGAGTCTGCTTCCTGGCTGGTTAGTACTCAAAGCACAGATTCGAGGCTCAGTTGGTAGAGTGGTTGACTATCAATCGGAAGGTTCCAGGTTTGATTCCCTGTGTCCTTCAGCAAGATACCTAACCCATTGGATGGATTGAGTGTCTTGCATGGCGGCTGCCTCCATTTGTGTGTGAATGTGGTTAACAGTGTAAAGCTCTCGAAGTGGGAAAGCATCATATGAATGAAATCCTTTTTTTTTTCTCTCTCTCCATTTGAGCTATTTCACAGTTGATCATGTGTATATCAAGACTGGAACACGGATAATAGTGTGAGATTCATCAGTGTCACATTCAAAGATGTTCATTTGTACAGCATGTACAGTGGATGTGGCAGCAGCAGCAGGAGGAGGATGATCCTGCTGCACTGCCATACTCGCTATCTTTGGCTTTAATGCAAAATGACATTTGCAGTGACTTCATAAGTGTGTGTGTGTGTTCCGGTTAAGGGAGGAGATGGTGTAGGCGAGTGTGGGAGAGGGTGGAAGAGAGAGAGGGGTTGGTGAGTACGTGTGGAATCGTCAAAGAGGCAAAGTGAGACAAAGAAAACTCGGTTTCAGTCACGCATTACAATCTAAAGTGAATTCAGTGCTTTAATCACCCATGAACACTGAGCTTTATTAAATCCTGCCTGAGAGTGAGCTGAACTTCAGTACTTGCTGGTGTGACTCTGTTGAATGCCTCTGCAGCTTTCTGTGAAAGATGTGATGTAACTGGACCCAACTGCAGATGCTAATGACTAATTGTGTGGAAAAGTCAATGTCAGGAGCTGAAGGTGGGAAACCCAGCCTGGAGGTGTCAGTGAATCCACCGTCATTAATTATAACTTCATGAAAGCCTGGGAGGGTGACGGTGCCCACTCAGTGGGATTCTGCACAGGTTTACATGGTTTTACAGTCAGAGAGTGAATAAGATAGTGTGTGGACTCCTGTTGAGCTGAAGATTCAAAACCATCTCTGATGTCTTCAGAGGGTTTTATGTGAAGGAAAGTGATGAATCAAATTCAATAACACTCTGTCAGCACTTTCTAGTCTTTCTGGTACTGACTCGTGACTTATTTTATCCTGATGTCACAGTGACAGGATGAAAGCTGCTGACAATAGAAGTTATCTCGACTAATGTTTCAGAAATGGATGAATTAAGTGTGATCCAGCCATCTCTGTAATAGTTTAAATGCTATGACTCCCTATGTCCTTTTCAAAAGGGGAAGTTGTTCTAAATTTAATATTTTGAATGGAATTTATATTTTATTTATGTTACATCCATGTTACATGTTCTTTTTTTCTAATTAAATGATTTTTTTTTTACATTTCTGACTCAAAACTGTGATACAAGTTGAATTATGATCTGTATCGTTACACACAACCACCACAAAACTGTTTTAAGAAGGTTTTTTTTTATAACTATACCTTCGAATTAACTTTTATCTTGTTAATATTTCTATAGTTCAAGATACACCATTACATGTGAATTATGCCAGTAAATTGCTTGCTAATTGTCCCAATGCTCAACTTTTCATATTTTTTTACTAATGTAATGGGGCCAAATGCTGTGACGGTAATATGATAAGAAACTATACATAGAATATCAATCTTAATGATTTGCCATTCTATTTTTCTCCATTTTCTGGTATTTACCTTTGATTTTGAAGAAAAAGTGAAAATGCACAACGTACAAAATCTTTTCTTTTGTTCTGTGGAGGATTAAGTATAAACTTTAAATCAATACTTTTACTCATCAGTCATACTTTAGACTTCTGTACCTGTGTTGTGGTGAAGGATCTGAGTACCTCTGCCACCTCTGTTGTGATGTTTTGCACTGTCTTTTGAAGTCGTTGGTTCTGTGGCTGTTGATGACTCATCGAGTCACTCACTTCCAAAACAGACCTGCTGAAATGTTTATTTGCAACTGGATGCAACATATTCTTTGTGTGTGAATTTGGATGTTGCTAATTCTACTGCGCTTAATGTGTTGATGTGCACCATTGAATGTAATTAAATAACTATGAACAGTCATCGGTTGGCACTCTGGCCTCACTGCAATAACAAACCCGGTTCGATTTTGACCTTGAGGGCTTTTCTGGAGTCTGAAAATTTGTGGTGCTTTCATGCCTCTAGGTGTGAGTGTGAGTTTATATTGATGGAAACTGTTCAGTCTGTTACTTGCCTTCACCCAGAGTCCCCTGGGATCAGCTTCAATCTCTTGGTTTGAAATTTATTTTGCTGTTATTGTCTCTCCATCACATCAACTCTCTGTGTGTCTGAACTGTGACGTTGAACAAATCTCACTTCCTCCTCCCTTCACCTTGTGCCTGAAGTTTCCATCTCTGTCCTCTCCAGGTGATGAGTCGGGCCGCTGCTTTACAATCGAGTACATCATGCCCATGAATGTGCAGCTGACGTCAGAGTCCACGGTGAACGTGCTCAGTGAGTAGCCACAGCAGAAAGTACAAACTAAATTGGCTCTTTAGATTTTATCAATTAAACAGAGAAGGACTCTTTGAGGGAAATGAAGTACGTGTGTGTGTTTTGTAATGAGGTTGTGTGTAGAAATCTGTGTAACATCTCCATGTGGTCAGAAAGTCTGAGTCATCAAAGCCCTCGTGCGGCTCATCTCCACAATACTTATCGCATCTTTGTGGACAATTCACCTCACGAGCGTATCTCAATGACACAACACAACTGAAGGATAAATCACAGTAGTGAGTCACTACAACAAACTAATAATGTACTCCTCTTTCACAGGCAACAGAAACCGAATATAATCATCTGTCCACATTTTATTTTTACTTTAAGTCTTATTGTTCCTCCTCCTCCCAAGAAGAGCTTTGTTCTGTGGCTTTGTGGGTGGTTTACACCAAAGAAAGTCACGTTTTTAACAGCCTGAAAGAGTGAAAACTTTTTAAATATACTAAACTGTAAAAAAAAAAAAAAAAAAAAAAAAAGTGCAATCTCCC
>OMNM01012851.1:2251-12867 GCA_900302745.1 Parablennius parvicornis | reverse complement strand
CCTTTAGTTCCCTTTGGCTAGCACGTTGTTACGCGGTTTCAGCGAGCCGGCTAAGCTAAGGAAAGCATCTTCTATTGTGACAGAAGTTGCGCAAACTTCATGGTCAAACCAACACTGGTGTGTTTGTACGAGTCAGACGGCGTGGGGCCTGCAGTAATCAAATCCAAACCCTAAAGGCATAAACATAAAGATAAATAAAAGCTTTTTTCATGAGGTCAGTGTCACACTGTGGGCAAACTATCAGTCTCTATACACTCCATCCAACGTGGTGTCACCAGAGCTACACTAATTCAACCAAGAGGGAAATAACGTTGTAAAGGTTCATAGTGTCTCCTTCTTCTTTGTTTTCTTCTCCCCGCTTCCCCTTCAGATGAATTCCCAATGGAAAAGGCCTGAGTTTAACAAAGTCCTGCGTCTTATCTTGACTTCCTTCAGTTCAGCTCCGGAGACTCGCCAGACTCCTGCTACTGTGTCTTTTCCTTTCAACATTCCCAAATCTCCGGCTATTCCAGATCCTCTACATGGGTGGAACGATCATCCCAGAAATCGCTGCTTTGTGGGAAAAGAGGGGGAGGAAGAAGGAGCGAAAGGGAGTTTGAGGGGTAAGAAAAAAAAAATAGAGAGGGAGAAAGAGAGAGAGAGAGAGAGAGAGAGAGAGAGAGAGAGAGAGAGAGAGAGAGAGGAGAGAGGTCAGTCATATGATTGCTGGGTTTCATCTGTCATCACAACAGTCACATAACAGAAATGTGCTCCGGCATCTGGTGAACAAAGACGCCTCTCCCTCATTATCTGTTCATTCCGAGGCCCAGAGAATCAAAACATTTCTCTCCACAGCGATGCTGACTTGGCGCGCGTCGACAACACCATTCAACTTTTTCACACGGCCGCTCATTTGACAACGTCATGCGAGAGCTTCCAGCGTTAATTGTGTGTAGTTACACTGTTTAAACCAAATGTACATCGTGGAGCATAATTCAAACGCGAGAGGAAGAATGTGGTAATGTGGGATGACGGAGGTGATGAAATTAGGCTCAATATTCAAACGTGGTAATGGGAATCCGTGAACCCGTTGCTGGCAGCTTGATTCACATTTTTACCTCCTTATATCATGAAGCTCCTACATCATCACCTCCCCCATTGAACCCTTTTCCCCCCCCTCTCCCATTTTTCTGCACATAAGCCATCACTGGGAGGAATTTTTCATATAACGTATTGGTTTCCTATTGATTTGCCTCTCTCCTCAATCCACTAATTCCCAGGTTATTTCCTAAGTGTCTCCAGCTTGTTGGGATTAACAGAACAGTGTGTGTGTGCGTGTGTGCCTCGGTGTGATTGGCGCACAGTGGCCACTGGCCCTCAGGTCACCGTGGTCAGTGCTCATCAACGCCGACAGAGGAAGTGAGGAAGTGCTTAGCTCGGGGCTCTGATAAAGATTCCCATCCATCATTTCTCTCAGGATCTCAACACCATACAACATCCTGCCTAGACGAACAGGGCCCGGCGCTAACTCCAATGGAAACTGGAGAGCGGAATGACCCGTGGTGGCATAACGACCTCCCCTCCCCCTCCCGCACAGAGACACCCACCAGAGCGAGAGGGCAGGAAGTCGGAAGTGAAAACAGGAAAGAGAACACATATGGCATGGCATGCTGCCTCTCTAACAAGTTGAGAGTGACAAATAAAAACAGAAACGAGAAGGAAGGGTAGGGCAGGATGGTGCAAATGAGCCGCGCAGGGACAGCGCGAGGGCGAAAAAGAAAACAGGCGAAGGAATAAAAATGAAATAGAGTGGTAACGTACTTCAGGAGAAGGCCAGGCCCTGCAGAGAGCTGGCTGATGAGTACTTGCTAGAGTCCACAAAAGACTGATCTATAGCGTGGTAGGAGAGTGGAGGGATTCCAGAAAAGTAAAGAAAGAAAAAAAGGAGTGGGGAGGAAGAAAAAGAAAGATTAGGGAAAAAGTGAAAACTTGTTATTGCAAGGGGGGCGAAGCAATAGATTAAAGCTTGAGGATGAGCAACTCTTCAGGTTTTTTGGTTTTTTTTTTCCTGCTTCCATTGTGCATATAAATCCCAAATTCAGCTCACCTTGCAAACTGTTAGCGTTAGCGCTGGTGCACGTGGGAGGGGGGGAGTTCTGGGGTCGAACGACGGGGGCAAAGGCGCTCTTCTGCTTGACAGCGGCGGACACCATGTTGGCCGGAGAGAAGGAGAAGATGCCGGAGGAGCTACTGCAGTTGGAGGGCAGGCTGGTCGACGATGCCATGGTCGGGCTGGACGGTACGACTGAGGAGAGACGGTCAGGAGATGGGCGTTTAAGGGTCACGGGGCGTGCATCGGGGAAGGAGGACGAGGAGGAACGGTGATGATAGAGAGGGGGGTTTAGAGAGAGGACCGAGGGCAGAGGACAGGCAGACGGGACGAACAGAAAGGGACTGGTCAATGGATGATGGCAGGAGGGATAATATTTTGGACTCAGATCAACCGGCTCACACTTTTTTTTTGTTGTTGTTGTTCAGCAATTACCTGGAAGTAAGAATTTCCAAAGCTAAGCCAAAAAAAATAAAGTATGAAATTGGAAACTTGTACCAAAAACAGCCTAAAGCTGACTTCTCTCTTCTGATCAGTCTCTTTCTGATGACTCATCTTGTGTTCGTAGGGCACAGCAGATTGATAAGCATCTCTTCACCTATGGGGCACTGTACCCGTAATTTGTTTCCAGGACGACTTACAAACAAGGTACTCACACATTACCTTCATTACGTATAATTATACAGGATATCTCAATCAGCAGCCAGAGCCAGAGGTTGCAGCAGATTGAAACAAATGAGCTGACAACATCCGCTTGACAACTATATATTTCCTCACAGGATCTATGTGGTTTTTATCGAATACCACCTTAAACCACTGTGACCTGAGGCAACCATGATGTCTTTATTTAACAATTGCGTGCTACTGTTTTTTTTTACAGCTGGATGTGATGTCATTTCTCCTTTTCCCACATGTATTTCTGTAGATGAAGATGTATTTCATTGGTCATGCTCTTAAAAAAATTATAGCATCATAAAAACACTTTCTCTCCACACCCAGTTCAAGAAAGCGGGATGTGGAGAGAATGTGTTGTTCCATGTTTTTTTCTGAGTTAAATAGGTCGTTTGCAATATGCCATACGAGAGCAAAGACTAATTAATCGGTGCCACCTTAAAAGTGTATTGAATCTTGGTAATATAAGGCCATTCAGGTGTCTTCACTTTATTATACAATAAAATTGTGCAAAAAAAGAGTCTTTTGAGCTGTATGCTAACAAGAATGCAAAGCAATGGTCAGCAGTGTCCTGTTCACGCTTTTACAGGATATTTATTACTCATTATTAAACCTACCTTATCTATGAATTCCATAGATAAAGTAGATTTTTTTTGTTTAAGTTCAGCTCTGCCCAGACATCTTAACTCTTCATCTCATCCTTAGTTATCCCCCAAGCTCCTGATTTGTTTTAATTTCAAGTCTTCAAGTGTAAGCCAGTGGGAAAATGTCTTAGAAAAGAAGTCTGACTGAATTTCATCTTGGAAAACAAATTGGTTCCTTGCATTCAAACTGAGAGCTTTTAATGAGACATCTGTAAGCTGGTTTCACTGTGGCTACTGTACACCACAATCACAAGATTCACAGACTGAAACAGGCAAAAGGTTATCTTTACAACCCAAATCCCGTCTTCCTTTTACATCACCCCATCCATCCACTCCTCCTGGGTTTGTCTTTTGTCTACTAATACGCTAAGAGCATTTTCCCCCTCAGTGGTTTTACAATCAACTGAGTCGTATTTCACCTGCCCTCTGATATCTGCTTCTGCCTTTATTGTTGTTATTATCCAACACTTAGCTTTTATGGCTCTTTCTGACAAATCCTTGCAATAAAGTCATAATCCATTTATGAAGGGGCCTAACTAATCAATTAATGAAAATTGGACCTACAAAGGCAGGCCGAGGGGCCATTGATTGAAAGTGTCTGTGTGGGGCCGATGAGCCTGTTAAAATACTTGTTAACACCCAGGAATCAAAGAGCTGAAATGGAATTGCTTCTCTAGCAATTAGTTTATTGATTTAATCAAGGGTCTTTAATGTAGAGGGTGAATGTGTGTGAGCAGAGGTGGTGGTGTGTGTAAGTGTGTGTGTCCGTGTGTGTGTGTGTGTGTGTGTGTGTGTGTGTGTGTGTGTGTGTCGGGGGGGTGCTCGGTGATCTGCTCCCCTGGCCAATAAAGCGGGGATTTGCGTTTGACTCTGTTCTTAAAGAAACAGATGAGCCAGCTGAACTGCAAGGCTTTATCCTCGTATGTGAATTCTTGTTTCCACTTGTGTGTCTCAGCTCCTGCCCGGCGCTTATTATGGTTTGTTAAAAAAAAAAGAAAAGAAAGTAGGATTGTCTTTGCCCTGTGTTGCAGCAATTTTGTCACTGCCCCTCCCTCTGTAAGTTTTCAGATAAAGTGTGTTGTGCTTTTTACTCACTAGCATAGGGCGAGTTGCCTGCAGATCCATTCAGGAAGTTGGGGGAGGTGCCCAAGGTTGCCATGCCAGAGTTAGCGTAGCCATTCATGCTTGTGGAGACAGAGCTATAGCTACTCTGCTGGGGAGTGGAGCTGGGTACATAACCATGAGGGGACACACTGCTTGTACTCCTACTGAAACCTATGGACAGGGAAAGAAAGGGAAGACGGAGAGAGACAAGGTGTTAGGGGGTGGTAGCAGATGGCAGACAAAACAAAAACGAGAAAGCCTACACTCAGCGCTGCCAAGTATTCCTATCCTTACCCTGACTAATGGACATATCGCTATAAGCCAAAATAAATTTTCGAGAAATCTTAGACAGCATATGGCAGAGCGAGAAAGCAATGAACAAAGTGGCAGAAGAATGATATGAGCTAGATCTAGCTGCAATCCCGCTACTGAAACAAGAGGCCTTTAACCTTACTGGCTCTGCTCCAAAATTAGATATATTGATAAGGCAATTAAAACTAAAAGGCCTCTGCAGCTCTCTTGTAATTTATAAAGAATGAAGCTAGTATTTCTGACAGGACCTTTCTCTTATGCTTTCCAGGGGCAGTGAACGGAAGAAGGACAATATAGGAAAAAGGACTATAAATATACATCTGAGATCCAACATGCTGACACCAGAGGAAAAAAAAAAAAAAAAACCCGCTGGAATTGAACATCAAAAATTTCTACCCTGGAGCACAAGGAGGGCTGCTGTTCACTCCGTTTTTTCACTGCACCACCCTTTCAACATTTAAGTACCTATCTGTTACATATTCTCATCTCCTATGAATAGAAAAGATACTGCAGGTTAAGCAGCTGATGTCTGTTGTTTCCCTCATATCTGCAGATGTTTTCAGATGAAGACGAAGAGCGGAGGAAGCTCATTGGGATTATTGAGACACATCCAGAGCCTCGGTCCATCCTCTCTCCTGGAGCTCCCCTGGTACAGGTGATGAATCACCACTGACTGCACCCACATCTCTCTCTGTCAGACAGGGGCTGACCCCAGTCTAATATACACACCCCTTGGACCCACTCATATTTCTCCATCGTACTCCATCCGTGGCTCTCTTTTTCTCCATTCTTCACTCTCTCACGTCGTTCTTCTCTTCCTTTCAAGTTTTCCCCGTCTCTTCCAGCCTCCGCTTCCTCTGATCCTTTCTTTTTCAGATTGTTATTTCTTTCATGCTCTTAAATCACTGAATTTCCCAAAAATAATGTGCCTTCAACACTGTTTTTTTTTTTTTTTTTTACAATGGACCCGCAGAGAAAAAAACCCAAATATAAATATATTACTAAAGCTGATCATCCTATGGTCTTTGACTTTAATAGTATCCTATTTGCTCACCCTGATTGGCTGTTTGTGCCACCTCTGACCCAGTGAAGGAGTTTACAGCCATCATGCCAGCATGGACGGAGCTGCTGCCAAGACTGGCGAGCTGGTTGTGCCCTCGTGGCACTGTTGTGTAGAGGGCCTCCGCGATGTCCGCCGCTCGTTTCAGGATCATTTCCTGATGACGAGAAAGAAGGGAAAAAAGAGAACTGTGGTCAGGAAAATAGAGGGGAGAAATAATAAGAGATTCATGCAGGCTTTATAGCCTCTCGAGAGTACAAGATCTCCACTTGTGATATTGTGCAAGTAAACCAAACAGAGCTGTAGGGTTTCTATCAGTGGTCACTGGGAGTGTCATGATTGGTTTCTAGTAAAAACCAGAAATGCTCGTAACAGACTCATCAAATCTTTAGCCTCTTCTTCCTTTCTCGTGTTCTAGCCCGCTCTCCTCTTATGGAGCCGAGCCTTAATCCCACTTCTCCTCCTCTTCTCCATCTGCCACTGCACACTCCCTCCCTATTCTCCTCTCCACCCTCTACGTTTAGCTTGCACAGTACTTCATTTCCCTACCTCCTTGGCGTCTGAGCTGATAAAAGCACTAACATATTCCCACGTGTATGTTTGTGGGTCCCGGATCCTGCGAGAACACAGCAGGGTGCTGTAGGGCCAACGGAGAACACTGCCTTTGATGTTGCCAGTGGACGAGACCACAAACAACACTTTATCTAAAAAGAGACATTGATGTTCCTGTTCACATGCGTGTGTGCTCTTTGTGTTTGCGTGTGTGTGAGTGTTTACCTGGTTGTTGTGAGGCATCCCGTACAAGGCCTCTACCAGGTCTGCCGCTCGCTTTAAAATCACCTCCTATAATCAAGCACAGAAAGAAGAAGGGGATTGATCATGAGTGTGACGGCTCAAAGAGTTCAGTCACTTTTATTACATTTCACTTCTTACATTATGCTGTGAATGCAGAACAGAGTGTGTGTGAGAGGGAAGAGGCAGACGGAGGAAGGGAGAGGAAGAGAAATGGGCCTATCCCAGCACTTTGTTACTCGCTGGGCAGTTGGGGAGAGCAGAGGGAAGATACTGTTAACTGTGAATAAAACATGAGCCTATATCTCTCTATCAGTCAACCATCTTCTACATCTTCTCCCTCCCTCTTGTCACTGCCAGATCATGAATCAGGCCCGCATGATCACGCATCAATCTCATTTAACACAACATATCATCAGGTTGACGGCTATACAACTCCCATCGTCAGCGGGGACACACCCGTCTCCTGGCCTGTATTAACCCCGATAATGATCCGAGTGAATAGCCCCGCATCCACTTTGTGTGATAAATGTAGAACATCATTGCTCAGGTGAAAACCGCCGAGCGGAATTTCCCACATCAAACATTTATCCTAACGTAGTGTTGCCGCTTCTCCACGCTCATTTTCTACCGCTTACCCTCCTTTCTCTCCCCGCTCTGTCTCTATTCTTTCTCCCTCCCTGAGTGTATGAGTGTGTGACTCCAGGCAGTCGTTATGTGTGTGTGATGTAGACACCTACAGCCCTACGAAACCCTTTTTAAAAGTTAATGTGCCGGGGCCAGGATATATGCTGGAGGCGCGACAACCAGAAAATTGCAGCCCCCTCCCCTCCAACCTTCTCCTCGTTTCTTTCTCTCCCTCTTTCTCTTCCACTCGCGCACACACACGCTGTGCGTTATACTCTCCTGAGTGTATCCCTCGCTGTGAACAAGCCCTGGAGCATGTGTGCTCTCTGTTCCGTGACACACCGCCTTTCAATCAGACCTCATATCGCACACACACGCATACGCACACACACACACACGCAGCCGCGCTCATGTGGAGGCTGTCGAGCACGCCCAGGACATGACGAGAGGGTCAGCAAAGCAATAAAGATTGTAGAGCGCTGTCCGAGGTGCTAAATTCACTCAATAATGGGAGCGCTGCCTCTGTGTTAACCTCCCATTACTAGCACTATCTGGGGGAGGCAGGGAGGGAGGCAAGGGGAGGAGGAGGGGAGAGGGAAAAGAGGGGAGACCTGAGAGGAGGCCTGCTTGAGGTGATTGAGAGATGCAGAGGCCCTAGGAAGGTAAGTGGTTCTTTAGTATGTATGCACCGCTCCTCGCTTCCTTCTCTCTGCTTTTCCTCGATGCCCCATGCCTCCCAGGGATTGCTAGATAGGTAGATGGATGGATGAAGGAAAGGAGGGGATGAAGGGGAAGAAAGGGAGGAGGGAGGGAAATGAGGGAAGTGTGAGGCATTAGGATACAAACAGATCTGCAGCTGGAGTGTAACTGTTCTGGGAGGACGAGCGAAACATCAGTCGCTTAATATACATTATTTTTCGCCTTTGTCTGCGTCAGGCCTTCAGCGCCGTCTCCTTGGGGCTTAGAGTTGCGCATCTCTATGCTATGCATCTCTTTTTCTAACACCGTCTCTCCTCCCCACCTGTGCCTCCAAACTTCTTTCCTTTATCTTCATTTTTCTTCTTCTCTCGATTAATCACTCTCTCGTGGTCTTGTGCCCTGTCTGTACCTATCAGTCTCTCGTTAGCAAAGGGATCTGTCCAGTAGCTAAACGCGATTAGGCAGCGCTCCAGAGTCATTCTGATAAACAGATAAATGTGGTTACCGCCGTGCTGCCTCCCGAGCTCTGCCGCTGTAAGGGGAGACCATTTCCTGGGCGCAGGGTCTCTTCCCGTAAAGTCAGGCCCGCAGAGACGTCAACAGGAAGGGGAACCTGATCCAGAGCAGAGTCTGGCCTCGTCTGGCAGGGCGGTCACTCATTAGCCGGGCCCAGACCCCTGGCTACACCACAGCCTGAGCTAAACACCCTGCATCCTGGATACCCAGCGCTCCCTCCTCACTCTAACTTCTCGACTATTAGCCACGGCACAGTATGGGGGCTGTTTTCAGGTGAACACCATTATCACAACATACAGAGATAGAACAGGCATCAATATATGTCCTGCTTCCTCCTCAGTATGTGTCTGTAAGTTTGTTGAGAGCCCTTTTGAAAAAGTTGCCATGTCATATCCCCAGCCAGTTCAACCTTGTTAAAAAACAACCACAATGATGCTTTGCCAAGGTAGCTGTGATCAGGCATTTGCAGCTCCAGACGTTGCCAGTGTGTGCCCCCTCTCCTGCCCCTCTCTAATGATTGAGGCCAACAGTTGAGAGAAGTGTGGTCAACAAACTGTTATTACCTCAATAAAGGCACAAATCAATAGAGCTGAAATGAACAACCGGGCCTGCCAGCTACTGCTGTTCATTTAGAAAGAGAAGGAGACACCACGGAGCGAGGGAGAAAGAGGAGGAGAAGAAAAGAGATGGATGGATACAGAGATATTTAGAGAGATACAGGGGGTTGATAGGCTAAAGACCAGAACTCCCCGGGACAAGCCTTGTATCCACCAGACATGACACACAGCGAGGACAAGTGATTTCTCTATCTTTCTCTGCTTCTACCTGGGCTCTCCATCTCTGCCTCATGGTGACTTTCCACCACTGACTGTGAATGTGTGTGCATGCACAGGCACAGCGGAGCATGTGTGTGTTTGTGTGGGTGTGTGCGTAAGTGTGTGTGTGTGTGTGTGTGTGTGTGTGTGTGTGTGTGTGTGTGTGTGTGTGTGTGTGTGTGTGTGTGTGTGTGTGTGTGTGTGTGGGTATGTGTGTGGGTGTGTGTGTGGGTGTGGGTGTGCTGGAAGTAATAAAGTCCACCCGGGGTTGACTTCGATCCACTGACCCAGCAGGAGGTAAGACTGGACAGCTATGATGGATCACCTAACCTGCTTCTGCCTCTCTCTTCCTCTCTCCCCTCAACCTCCTTTCCTCCCTCTCTCCCTCTTTACCTCCCTCCATCCATTGCTTTCCTCCTCACTTTGCCAGGCTAAATGACCTTATCCTCGGTGGAAGGATGAATAGAGTTGCCTGTGTATTCGTTGCACAAATCAAGCGTTTGTTTGAACGGAAAATGACCATGAACGTATGATTAAATGTTTATGTGCATGCTGCATGGTGACATGTATGGTCCACTGTCTATAGCACACAGTTGTTCCTCTGTGCATAAGCTTGTGCTACCCTTGTGCCATCTACTCATGCCTTGAAAGCCAAGAAGTTGTCAGAACATCTCTGTACCAGTGTTACCAGTACATATTCCTGAGAAATAATTGCACCTGGCAAGTGCCACAAGAACAGATACATGAGAGGAACGGAGGCTCTGTACCTTGGGTAATCTTTCTTGGTCTCCGGGGTGTCTGGGGATGACCTTCTGTAACCTCTGGAAGCCGTAGTCTATGGTTGGCTCGTTCAGTGCTAAGCACAAGGAAAACAGAAAAACAGAGAGGGAGGGGAAAAGCCATTAATGAGTTTGATTCTTAATAATGAAAACACCCACTGTTTAACAGCAAGTTAGAGATACAGCAGGAGAAATAACTGACATTAGAGAAGAACTGAGGAAAGCACGTTTTTACATGAATATTTCAACATGAAGTTGAAAACGCCGAAAATGTGGGTGTTCTCTATTAAGTCTAGCGTGCGTCTTTGTTTGCCTGTGATGTAATGAATCTCTCTCTGTCGCCTGCTTTGGTGGTTAATAAAAAGACTGTCAGGAATGAGCTGGAGTGAATGTGTGCTTGTGTGCATGCATGTGGATGTGTGTCCTGTGGTCTTGCGTTGATCAGCGACTAATATAAGCAATTACAGAGCTTGGTTCCAATATAACAAAGGCTTGATCGCTCCGGGG
>OMNM01012838.1:3719-13920 GCA_900302745.1 Parablennius parvicornis | reverse complement strand
TCATTCACAGAAAACAAATAGAATTGTAGACATATACTAGAGAATTCCAGAGGAAATCAATAATAATAATAATAATAATAATAATAACAATAATAATAATATTATTATTATTATTATTATTATTAATAATAATAATACAATTAAATGGCTGCAGAGGATGGTAATCGTTGCACACTGCCACTACAACTGGGACAGGATTTTACCCATGTAGATAAGTAGATACATAACATAAATAACTCCAGGATCAGGAGATTCATCACTGAGTTCAAATATCCAATTAAATGTGTTATATACATTCAAAAATAGACCTAATAGGATTTACTAGATTGCAAAAATCAGGTGCACATTTTTCCAGAAGATGGTTTACTCACGGCTTACCAAATCTATGATCAGTCTTTGTTTCTGAGATATAAGTAGACAAAAAAGTAGTCAGTGTTTCTGTCATCTTGGATGAGGACCTGGTTCTTCTCCCTCATTTTAATTAGGGAAGGAAATCGTTTCAGGAATTAAATTTAAAAAACAGAATAAAAACAATCACAAATCACTATATACACATTAGGGTCTAATAATTTTAATTATGCACTTATGAGAAATTGGTACTCTTTCAATGTGGCGCCCTTGCATAGCCAGCGTGGGCAGTCAGTAACCCCAGTCAGTAAAAACAAAACAAAATCATTGTCCAAATGAATAAAAACAAGCGATATTAAACAAATTGAACCACACCTATGTTTTGAATAAAATATATGCTAATACTTTGTTGTTGTGTTTCATTCGGATAAGCTTCGGTGTTGAGCGGGAAAACATCGGAACTGGCAACCCAGCATGCTGCGAGGTTTGACTGGACACGTGCGAACATCTTGACCAGAGAGCCCCAGGACCCGCGACGTAACAGTAACAGTTTAGTTTCTGCCAATTATCCACAATTTATTATCTTTTTTTTTATTTCAGCTGGTGTTTACTGCTGATAATTTATCAACTAATTTGAGAGCGCAAGACGACAAGTAAGTGAGTAATCTACGTTTACTGCAAAGCTCAGCGAAGTCGTTTTACCTTAGTCACAACTAGCCAACAGATGCTAACTATTTTACACTTTAAAGTTATTTTTTTCTTCTCGTTTCTTGTCGTTGCCCATTTTTTGATGAAAATATGACATGTTTTACGAATTACACGTCATATGTTCATGTTTTCCCCACCCAGGCAGAATGGAAACCAAAGAATAATGTGAATTAAAAAAAAATGAAATACGTCAATTCCCTACTCTTTTAATTCACTCACTAAAATTATATTTTTTTTAAAACGTGGTTTGACTCCCTCACAGTGACTTTCAACCAAACTCGAAAGGTAAATTTTACATTTCTCTGGCTGGTAGCATGTAGGCTAAGCTAGCGGAGAAACCTGGTGGGCCGCTAATGAGTCACGTGGTCACCGTGTGCAGCGCCACATATTTAACCTCTGACCTTTTTATGTCCTTGTGGGTGGTTTTTCTTTTGTGAGCATCGTTTTGGCCTTTAACGCAAATGTATTTAATACACAATCCTAACGCAGCCTGTTAGTAATGACTGTGAGATAATACAAAAAAGGTGGTTTGATGGGACTCACCATGTCTGATTTTGAAAGAATTAAGAGAATAAATGTGATGCAACACCAAAACTAATAATGCATTGAGGTATTGGAAATATTAAGACTGCTTTTAAATGCAAAATAACACTACTACCCAACATATTAAGTGCAATATGGCTGTGCAGTATTTCCTGTTTAATTTCTGTGAATTAGCTCAAGCACTATTACTTATTTATTCTTGTTGTGTACTGTGTAATCTGGTTGCCAAGCAATGACATTTCGTTGCCAGACACACTTTTTTTGTGTTTCTGTGCAATGACAAATAAAGTCTGATATATTAGATGGAAAATAAAAGTATTTTCATGTAGTTTGGAGTTAAATATGTAAATTTAACATCTTGATATATATATATTTTTTTTTTGGTGCTGTAACTGAAATGAACCGTTAATTCATTTAATACATAACTTCGCTCCTGATAGAAATTAAGAGAACTGAAAAATAGCTGTTAATAAATATTAGGTTTATAAAGAGCAGAGAGGAGAAAGGGCAGTAAATTATAAATCTGGTGCACCGAGGATCACTTCTTCAGGCTGTTATTTAAATTGATTAAAATTATTTCTCTCACTGAACTCAACTTGGATCTCCGATGGGAATATACCGTAATCATGAAATAAATAAAGATAATAACTCGGACTGAGAATACACTTGAGGATATTTGGAGCAAAAATTGTTGTATCCATTTTTACTCAAACTCCCATTTTTCATCTGTAAAGACAAAAATCTTTCTGTAAATGTTAACAGTGACATCAAATGGAGATATACCAAAAAAATTAAAACTGAATGAACCAATATGGATGTAAAAAAAAAACCAAACAAACAAAATTAACACTTCCCATCAATAATGCAGCATTTGACCAGTTTACAAATTGAGTATTTGATATTAGTAATTTGGGTTGACATTCATTTTACAATGGAAAAAGTCAGTTACATAATGTAAATAGATGATACTCAATTACAATCTTTTTTTTGTCAAGTTTGTGCAATGATTAAATGGCACAAATAGAAATGTTTTATTTTTTTTATGAATCTTGTGTTTCGATGAGAACCTCAGTGACTTGTTTGTTTTGGATGTGATCAGGTTCTGCAAAATGGACGAGTGGGAAGAAACGGTGAGTTTACTCTTCGTGAATAAAAGCTGCTGCATGTCTGCTCAGTTTGAGCCTTGGTTTCACGTTAGTGTGTTTTCAGGAAGCTGAGGCGGCACGCTGCACCCTGACTGAAGGTTTGAACCCCTGACTTGATGTTTCAGCGCTGCTTTAATGTGTTTGTGAGTTTTAACCTGACTACTGTGTGCAGGAGCCAATGGAGACTCGTGGAGGAGCTCTGGAGATGATTCCAGGCGTGGTGAGGACGAAGAGGAGACGACTCTGCTGCTCACCTTGCACTCAATCACCCATGAATAAATCTGTGTGTTTTCAGGCGATGGTGGGCAAGGTGGAGGATCTTTCAAGAGGAACTTCTCAGGTTCAAGTGCTTTTCATCTCAGCTGTGACGATATTGGTATGTGTGCGTGTGTTTATCGTCCTGCTGCATTCTCCACTGAAGAGCTTGAAAACACATTTTTACTACTTTACACCCAATAAAAACATGTTTAACCTTGAAAATGAAGACAACACAGCTCAGACAAGGTGTAGACAATGATCTAAAATGAAACTTGGAGGAATCAGATCTGAAATGAATGTTTCTACATTTAGTCTAGTAAGCCACTTCAGCTGTTTTCATGGTGTTTTTTGATATTCTGCTATTTTGTCTTGGTTTTCACTGAATTTACCGGTTTTGTCTTTTCTTTTCTTATTTGTCAGACTCAGCAGCTTCATTTTGACGTTTTTGGTGATTTTCAAGCGGTTGAGGAGGTTGTAGACTCCCATTCTTAGGTTTGCGCGATTGTCGGTTGACAGACGTGGTCGTTGCATCTTTGACAGCTTTTCCACCGGGTTGATTGTTTTGATTATTAGTGATTTCAAACATTTGGTTCATGTGCCGTGACTGTTGTGTTGTTGGTGGCAACAGCATCCTGAATAGTGGTGAGCACCGTTATTTGTATCATTGAGATTTTTTTCTTTCAGACGGGGAAAAATACAACAGTGGAGGAAGAGGGCGAGGAAGAGGAGGCTTTGGAGGGAGAGGCCGTGGTGAGACACACACCTTATACTGAACATGTTTAATCCAGGCTGATGTTCTGACCGATTTTATCAATTAGTGCTCAAATTGATAAAATCAGAGAGATTTAATACTTTAAATGTCATTAAATAGATGACTTACAAGAATGAAGGGCATCTGAAGTGAAAGGTGTCTGAATAAACCTTCAGATCTCTTGACTCGTCTCGAGGAAACGAACACCACTTTTTCAGAATTTCCCCAATTGGGGATAAAAAAAAGTACATTCATCTACTTTTCAATAGTTCTTCCAGTTTAATTTGCCTCATCTGCTCGCTGAGTTTAAATAAAATCTAGTGGAATTCAACTAGGATTGACTCGTTAACTCTTGCTGGTTGGTATTTTTAAGTAGTTTAAAGTAGTGAAATCTGAACTACTAAAAGGTTGGAAACAAAACTGCCTAAATAAATAAATTTGTTATAACATGGAAGAAGCTGGTAAAAGTTGCTGAACTGGTTAAAGGTTTGATAGATATTCTGACCCGATCATCCAGGTTGTCAAACACAAACCTTTAAATGTTTTAAAAGTTCGCTGTGTGTTTTCAGGACATGGCAGTGGATTCAGATTGGATCGTGAGTCTGAAGGTGAATGCTTGAACACGTACTTAATATGACCTCCAGATATCTGAGCTGACACTAATGCTGTTCATTGTCTTTGTACAGGAGGAGACAGAGACACCGGTAAGCTACTGCTCCTGGTTTCCTCCCAAACAAATTGTTGAGTGTGAGTCTGACGGTGTTGTTCACAGGAGACTTGGGAAGAGGCCGAGGAGGCTTCAGATCAGGTATGAGGTTATAAACTTCAGCTGTTTGCTGAATGTGACGCTTTGATGAGTGTTTGTCTGCTGTGTTGAAGGAGGATATGAGGGGAGAAGAAATGGAGGAGGAGGAGGTGAGTGAGTGAACAAACTACTTCCTGTGAAGTCTTCTGTTGCTGAACTCTTATCTTTCCAGGTTATCGAGGCAAAGATGAAGAGGTCTTCACTCCAGGTTTCTACGGACTCATTTACGATTGTAATTAACAGTTCTCAGTGTTTTAAAGAGAAGAGTCTGACCAGTTTGTGTTTGACAGGAACGAACGGTGGTGAGGAGAAGGAAGCTGGCGCTGGAGAAGGTAAGTCAAACATGATGGAGCTGCTCTGGTTTATTTCAGTTCTGCGTCACACTTGCATCTCTGTCCTGTAGGGCCAAAGGTCACCTACATCCCTCCGACTCTCCCCGACGACGAGGGCTCCATTTTCTCCCACTACGAGTCTGGAATCAACTTCAGCAAGTATGACGAAATCTCGGTGGATGTCAGTGGGCCAGACCCGCCCAAGGCCATTGCGGTCAGTTCATCCAGCAGAAAGGATGAGGTTTTCATTTATGTGAAAGATTGTGATTAAAGATGGATCCCAACGCACAATCTGTGTCTAGGACAATGGTTATAATACATTGGAGTAACAAAATGTTGAGGTGACCGTAAACGTTTTCCCATCAGACTTTTGACGAAGCGGGTCTGTGTGAGTCTCTGAAGAACAACGTCAGTAAATCTGGTTATGTGAAGCCGACCCCGGTGCAGAAACACGGGATCCCCATCATCGCCGCCGGCAGAGACCTGATGGCCTGTGCTCAGACTGGATCAGGGAAGACGGTGAGTGTTGTGTTTGCTGTCGCGCTCCATCGACTGACTTATGGTGTGAACAGTCCCCCCTCTTCCTCCTCCAGGCAGCCTTCTTGCTTCCCATCCTGCAGCAGCTGATGGCCGATGGCGTCGCCGCCAGTCGCTTCAGTGAACAGCAGGAGCCTGAAGTGGTGATCGTGGCCCCGACCAGAGAACTCATCAACCAGATTTTCCTGGAGGCCAGGAAGTTTGCTTACGGGTGTGTTGGAGCTTCCTTCTCCACTCGTCACGCATCAAGGTTTCTCTGCTCATTGTGGCCCTGCTGCGTTTCAGGACGTGTGTTCGCCCGGTCGTAGTCTACGGAGGAGTGAACACCAGACACCAGGCTAACGAGATTAATAAGGGATGCAACGTTCTGTGTGGGACTCCAGGGCGTCTTCTCGACATGATTAAACGAGGACGGGTAGGCGAACAGAACACAGTCTACTTCTTGTTTTTAAAGTCTGTAAATATCCACAACATGATTTTCAGCGTTTGTTCTCTCATTCAGGTTGGACTGCAGAAGGTTCGTTACCTGGTGCTGGACGAGGCCGATAGGATGCTGGATATGGGCTTTGAGCCTGACATGCGAACGTTGGTGGGCTCGCCTGGGATGCCGGATCGAGAGAGCCGCCAGACGCTGATGTTCAGCGCGACGTACCCTGCAGACATCCAGAAGTTCGGATCCCGTCAAACACAGCATGCCACCTAACGAGGAACCCCCACGTTAACCATTTTTCTTTGTTGTCCAGGATGGCCGGCGACTTCCTGAAGAAGGACTACCTGTTCCTGGCCGTGGGCGTGGTGGGTGGGGCCTGCACAGACGTGGAGCAGTCTTTCGTTCAGGTCACCAAGTTTGCCAAGAGGGATCAACTGGTGGACTTCCTGAAGACCATCGGTATGTTTCCCATCATGCTCAGCTTCAGCCTGGCAGTGGAGGACGAGATCCTGACTGGTGTGTTGGTGTAGGAAATGAGCGCACCCTCGTGTTCGTTGGGACGAAGAGGCAGACGGATTTCATCGCCTGCTTCTTGTGTCAGGAGAAGTTTCCATCCACCAGCATCCATGGGTCAGTCACAGTGAATTAACTTCTAGATTTTTTACCATTTCACCTCTTTCACTTCTTTTTTTCTTGTGATTTTAGCTTCAGCCTTACTGCTCAGTGGTTTTCAGAGTCACTTCCTCTAAAATGTGTGTTGATCTGTTCTGATGTGATTGCGGTTCCAGTGACCGTGAGCAGCGCGAGCGGGAACAGGCTCTGGCAGACTTCCGCTCGGGGAAGTACCCGGTCCTAGTGGCAACCTCGGTGGCTGCTCGGGGGTTGGACATCCCGGAGGTGCAGCACGTGGTGAACTACGACCTCCCGACCACCATCGATGAATATGTGCACCGCATTGGCAGGACGGGCCGCTGCGGCAACACCGGAAGGGCCGTGTCCTTCTTCGACCCCGAAGTGGACGGTCCTCTGGCTCCATCCCTGCTGACCATGTTGTCCATGGTAAGACCCTCCTCTTCCTCCTCCTGAGGACCCCTCCTCTTCCTGACCGTGCCTCCTCCTCGTCCTCTTCCTGACGGTGCCTCCTCCTCCTCCTCCTCCAGGCTCAACAGGAGGTCCCCTCATGGTTGGAGGAATGTTCCCGCAACAGTCACGGCACCTCCAGCTTCAACTTGTCCTATGGTTCTACTGACACCCGGAAGGTATCAACATCCTCTCTTCTTCCTCTGCTCCTCTTCTTCAACTCTTCTTCACCTGCTCCTCTCCTCTTCTCCTCCAGATGAGCTCCTTCAAAGACGGTGGAATGTCGAGCCAGCCGGCGGAGCCTCCTGCAGTTGAAGACGAGTGGGAGTGAGGAGTAGCTGCAGTTATTTTCATTGAACGTGTTGATTTAGTTTCTTTCTCAGTGTTTGAGTTTCAAGAGTGTTTTCTGGATGGACGTAGTTTAAATGTCCCCTTGAAGAAAGTTTATCGTTTCTCAACCACACCAAAACCCCTTAACCCGTTTGTTTATCTTCTTTGTATTTGAAGGTGGTTGATCATTAAAACTGGTGGCAAGTCCTAACTGGGCTGTTTGAAAAGTTTCTGTCAGAATAAAAAGAATAGACGCATTACAGAGTATAACGACTGGACGTAGTGAATATTGTCTGGTAAAATGTGCAAGAGCAACAGCCTCTAACCGCTTGAAGTGGAGTGCTGACAATTGCATTACTTTTTGTACAAGAGATGCAAAACACCCATGAATGCCATGTGAAATTTCGTCCTCAGGTCCCAAGCAGCCACACGTTTTTTCTTTAAAGTCTGTGAACAATTTTGCATCTACATGTCAGAATACACGCCTTTGAAGGCAGCCCCCGTTGGTCAAAAAGAAAATAAAGTCCTCATTTTGACTTTTTTTTTTTTTTTTGAAGTTTCATTCCAACACAACTGAATAAACAACTTTGTTCAGTGCAAGTGTCAACAGGTTATACGAGATGTATGGTTTGTGTATGTTCCTATAATAGCTTGATTTAATATACTAAAAAAAAAAAATAAAATGTTATGACGCTGATGTGTACAGAGTTGACGTCTGCCTGTGTAAGAGATAAATCCAAATGCATACTGTTCAATTCAAATTAATTCAATTCAACTTTATATAGCACCAAATTCAAGTCACATCTAGTTGCTTTTCACAGAATAAACCCAAGAACGTACTAAACTTTAGTACTTTGTAAAATCCACAAATTTTCTTAACATGACATGTTAAATGTAGGTCTGTGTTAAAGAGCAAAATACAAAATAGTTCTGCATGATGGCACCTCGAGTTAGATTATTGTAGTTGGGGCGCACATCTTATGACATCACTAGTCTTCGGCGGTTCAGCCAATCCCGTTTTCGTTACTGCAGGATGATATTTGCATACAAAGTGTACATACAATGAAGCTCTCTCTTGTCTCCCATCTAGTACATGAGGTGTTGGGGAACTTCAATTTATTAATTCCAGTAACTACACCTGCATTGTAACAGGTGATTTTCACCACTGTGTCTTCAAATGAACACATTCATTTTCAAACCATTACTATTGGTCAGCTAAAGACGAAGATGGATAGTTTGAGATATTTGGATGTCTTACTTTAATTGACCAGCAAGCGTCAGTAGTATCACGGCTCATATTCACTTCAATATAGTCGACACTTCAAGATCGAAGTAGAAGCATTAACTGCCACTTCAGGGATTGTCGCGGCTGACGACCTGCCTTTACGTCTTGAATATATAAAAATATATAAAAGTCTAATTTTGCGCGTATACTGCTGTACATCAAGGTCAGCGTTTCTATCAATAAGTATCTATGATTCTACATGTATATCTCTATGGCTTTCTTTGCTACTAAGCGGGTCGCTTTTTGGTGTCGTTTTAAGAGAAGCAACCTGATTGGTCGGTTTCAAACTGGTTTCCGCCCGGAAGTTTTTATTGTGTTTGGAAACTTTTTGAGACTGAAATCAATAAAACACAGTTTGCCCTTCGGGTTGACTCTTCTATCTGCTCTACACCATGAAGGGAAAAGTGAAACGGAAGGTAAGACGATGTGATGACTATAAACACGTTCGATTCCTGTCAGCAGGTGTTTGTGTGTGTGTGTGTGTGTGTGTGTCATAGCAGTTTTCTGTGATGCTGTGGTTCGTCAACACAATAATTTCACTAAAATCATCGTAATGCAAACTATTGTTTATGTTCTTTGTTAAGCTGCTGTACCAAAGTGTCCTTTACATCCGGGTCATCCAACATGCACCCTGCAGTTCTTGACTGTGTTATTGTTTTTGTTATTGTTGACAACTGTTGTTTGTGACTTTCAGGTGGTGACATCAGGGAGGCTGAGCGGAGCAGTCAGAGCCAGCCGGTGAGTCCTGCAGTTTCTCCAATCCAACTCCTCTAATTACACTGTGTCTCTCACACTGTGAGTGTGTGTTTATTTGTGTGGATGTGTTTATGTATGTGTATGTTAATGTGTGTGTGTCCTGTCAGAGGGTCTATAAACCCTGGAGTGGTCCGTCCTGAGCCTGCATACTCCCTGTACTCCACAGACTCAGAAAACCAGGTAATGAAGCAAGATTTGATTGGTGTCTGTTGTAAAATCTGGGATGCTGTTCTCTCATTCTCCATAATTTACTTTTTTCTTTTGTCTCTTTTGGACCATTTCTTTTTTATCGCTCCTCTTATTGTCAGTTGGCACTAAATTCTTCTTTTCCTTCAATTTTTGTCGTCTCTCTTGATCTTGTGCCAGGGAACATATTTTCCTGTGAATGTCCTCGTCCTTCCTCTATGTCCCAGAGGATGCTCGTTCTTCTCTGGAGACGTCTCAGCTTTGTCTTTACCTCCCTCCCATCAGGTCTCCACTCTCCATCAGGGTCTGGATCGCTGCGCTGCTTTACTGAGTGACCTGTTGCAGGCTGAGCATGCAGGCAAATCACCTGTCCTGACTGCCAAGGCTGAAGACAAACCTGCTGCACTTCCCACCTCGCAGGTGAAGAGAGTCCCGAAGAAAGTCCCCATACACACAGGTGGGTTTATGTGGATAATTACCTGTCACAATCACAGCGGTTGCTATGGTGATTCCATTTAGTCTGAACGTGACATCTTCTCTTGCAGGTCAGCGTGGAGCCGCGAACAACACCAGAGCTCGTTCACACTCTGTTCCAGCAGCAGGAGTAAAGCTCCAGTCCCTCCACAGAGGACCGCTGGCCGCCCACAAGGGACTGCCGGCCTCTCACAGAGGCTCGCCGTCCGCCCACAGGGGACTGCCGGCCCCCC
>OMNM01012831.1:3422-17389 GCA_900302745.1 Parablennius parvicornis | reverse complement strand
GAGAGAGGAGTGAAGGAAAAAAATGATGAGAAGGGGAGACAGACAGACAGATAAAGAGAGAGAGAGGGAGTCAGATGACAATTACCCTCTTGACTTCTGTCCAGCACTGGTTGTCAATCAGACGGCCCCTCTGGGAACTGAACCCGCCTGTCATTGGCTACGCCAACCCAGGTCCCGCCTCTCTGTGCAACCTGGCCAATGCACGATTGGCCACAGTGACCCGTTCGTCAAGGAGATCTGGGAACACCAGAGCCTTGGGCTGCTTTGGGAATAAATGGCCCTGATACTGTGCGTGCATGCATGTGTTGTTTAGAAGGAGAGAAAAAAAAAAGACAAAGGATTTTCTTCTCGAGGCTCTGACTGCTTTCACGGGACAGAAACGGAGGAGACACAAAGATAGACGAGAAGGTGCAAGAAAGTAGAATGTGGGAGAAGGGAGTAAAAGTGATAAAGGAAAGTAAAGATGGTGGGACAGGGAAGAAATGGAAAATTGGTGACAGATGAAGGATGTAGGAACAAAGCTTGCCGGGTAAACGGTTGGCAAAAATCTGACTCATGAGTGTTTGACGGGGGATACAACGGCAGGAAAACATGGAGGGAGAATTTTGGACATGGAAAGGTTGAATAAATTAGCCCAAAGCATGAAAAGTGGTCTAGATAAGGAACACAATTGAGTATGAGAGGTCTACTGCTTGACTTCCTGGTTGTTTAAGTATATTTGATCTTGTCTGCACGTAGATAATTAATGATGACAACTGTGTAAATATTTGTATGATAACACCGCTGAGATGATAATACATCTTGGCTTTTTTGCTGTTCTACTTTGCAGCTCTCCGCTCTGATCTTTCTCTGATGTACAAAAACCAAAACGGCACACACTGCTCATTGTTGTATACAAGTATTAATAATGACAATTAGCCTCCTTTTTTCACTTTTTGACTGTTTTTATTTTGGTAAGAAACTTTCCCCCCTGGTTGAAATCTGTCTTTGTTAGGAAAGCTGAATAGAAGCAGGTCATAAGCCTGTTTTCCATCCTGAATCCCCTTGTACTTTAGAGAACTGGAGTGGCTGTGGATGGGGTATAATTTGTGTGTATATTCATCACCCAGCATGTATACTTCACTTACTGCTTTCTTTGTTTTCCTCTGGGTGCCTTCAATAAATGCATACACTTGTAGTAATTAAGAATATTTGACAATTTGAGGATTGAAAGAAACGGTGAACAAGTGAGTCTTGGGTTTAAAAGAAAACCTCCCCAGAACAGCCCTGGCTGATATCTATAGGTAGACTGCTCCACCTGACCGACTGTAATTTAACATTTTTTTTTTAACCTTTGGAAAACACTACCCTGAGAACAAAACGTACGAGGAAGCACATAGGGTTTTAAAAGAGCTGTCATATGTTTTGTGCAGTGCCATTTAATTTTTGTCTGCTAACAAAAACATCTTAAAATTTGGACTCACACAGATGATTCAAAAAAGCTAGTGCTGAAGTAATGCAATCACACTTAGACACTCTGATCATAACATGAGATGCTGTGTTCTGAACAATCTGCAGACCTCAAAAGCATTTTATAGACAAACGTGATGAAAAGGCATATTGCAGTTGTTTCAAAGATTAACCTTGACAATGCAGAACGGTCATATTTTAAAATTTTTTTTCTTTGTTTTGCAGTCGTATAGTAATTTTATGGGTATTTTCAAATGTTGGGTCCGTGTCACTTGAAGATGTTTCCATGTTTCCTCATAGTGCTGTTCTCTCAGCTTTATATAGGAGGAATTGGGGATGTTATCTATGTTTCCAGCCTCTAAAGGCTAAAGGCTATTTTGTTCTTGCATGCACATATTTTGGTGCTAAACAGTGTACTGTATGTGCTTGTGTTGTTGACTGTGTTGTAGTGCTTATTGTGTTTCTATTCTTTGTGTGTGCAAGTGTTTTCATATTATGTGCTGTCAATTGTGTTTGTGTGTGTTCTTATGCAAAAATTGATTTAGTGATATGTTAGTCTTACACTACACATTCATGTTTCCCGCACATCACACGCTCAATGACCCCCTGCCTACCATGCATAAGCTCCTACCCTTCTGTAGCCCTATATGCAACACATTGTGATACACTGTATTCAGACACCTTTAAATCTCATCCAGGGTTAACATCTGCCAAAATTTAATTTGAAATGGCTTGTTTATGTTAACAGTAACTTAATCTGGCACTTTGGTTGAAAAAGACACATAAAACCCACATTCAACACACTCGGCTCTCTTAGGCGTTAACAGCAAAGCGTGTGCGTGTGCGGATTCCCTGGAGCTTCCTTCTTGCATTGTGTCACACTCGTATCATGCTCCAGGGTTTTAATTTGTGCTTCATTTCTACAGGGTGTGTGTGTGTGTGTGTGTGTGTGTGTGTGTGTGTGTGTGTGTGTGTGTGTGTGTGTGTGTGAGATGTTTGAGCTTTCACCTTTTTGCTCTCTCAGTAATTACTGCCTTGATTACAGGTGCGCTACTTCCTGTGCGTGCATAAATCCTTTTGTGTGAGTGCAGGACTGTGTTTCATGGGGATCGGTGATATCACCTGAAATCAATATCAGAATTAATTGCAACATATATACATTAAATCTGTATGAGAATCTCCTGATATTGATTCTTTTTGCTTTAGAAATAAGATGCCACCTTGTCTGAAGAAATGTAATTACAGAACACAAGAACTTCTGAAAAATAAGAAGTTTGCTTCCCTGCAAATTGGCATATTTTGTTTTAAAAGAGTGACAAACAATCCCTTGTGCCCAGGCATAACATTTGCAAACAGGGAATTTGGTAAGATTGAAACTCTGCTCCTGCTGTGCTATAAATCAGCTTATTGTTCCAAATTACATCCTTCAAAACAAGAGAGTATGAACAGAAATGAAACATAATGTATAAGCCAAAGAAACTACCAAAAACATACAGTATTAATTTGATACCTTGAATCCAGTAATTGTGCCTTTCCTCTCTGTGTAATGCTCATACAGTAAGCCGAACTCAATCTATTCAAACTAGTCACAGGTGTACCCTCTGTCTTTCCCCTCTCTCCTTTTTATCCTTGCAGTATCTGTAAGCATGCCTAACCCTTCCCACACATGCACCCACCCCCCCACCGACCCCCCGGTGTGTGCAGGGTTCACAGTAACGGTGTGTGCGTCTCTGAGGGGGACAGAGGGAGGATATGGGAATCTAAATAAAGCTATGTGTGCTTGGCTAATGAAACACAGTGTATTCCCCACAGTCTCATCAGGAAAAATGGGCTTTTATCAGAGGCAGAGTTACCAGCACTACTTCTTCTTGGTTTTTCTGAACAGCCACTCTGAACCATCTAAATAAAAGATACTGGTCATCTTTTCACCTTTTGTGTTTGGGAAAAATTCGAGTGACAAGAAGCGGCCCAGTCCAGGCAGTGTGGTGGTCTCAGGAGGGAATAGAACACTTGAAAGGGTGATGAAGCTCCTTATATGTGTAGGTGGAGAGAAATTCTTTTTAACAATTTCAGTTAATGTTGTCAGGATATTGAGATGTATGCAGGGACACAGGCAATGGGACCCGAGTCTTCACAGTTTGCAAACATTAGAGAGTCTCATTTTTTCCGCCTTCGCTCTAAATCAACACATGTATGCCCCTGCATTACATGTTTTTATTGAGTTTTTCAGGCATCATCGTGTGCATTAACGACACAACCCACAGCGCTGTTCTTTTTAAGAGGTAATATTCTTTAGGTATTTTAGAGGAAGTGCTTTGTTTTTCTTCTGGTTTTCTCCTCTCATATCTTCTCTTATATGTTTCTCTCTGCTGTGTTTGGCAGATATGTTGGCCACAGTGGGAGGTCTTAATGCGTGCGTGATTCTGTTCAAGCAGACACACAGACATCAAGTCAAAGTCCTGAAGGTCTCAAGTGCATATCTGTGTGTGTGAGAGTGTGTTTGCACTTGTGTGCACATATGTGTTTGTCCAGGAATCCATTAGTGTGTTATTAGCAAACTGTGGTCGACATCTGCTACTCAGAACCAGCTCCAACCCCGGATACTCAAAGGGATGTTTCAGACTTGAATCTGGATCCTGGTTTGTCTCTTTTGATTTTGAGGAAATTTAGTTTTTTCTTCAAAACCTAATGAAATTAGGCAATGGAAGGAAAAAAAAAACATGGATTTTCAGCGATTGCTGATTAATGTAATTTTAACTTTGAAACTCATCCATCTATCCATCCATCCATCCATAGCAGATTCCGAATGCATGAAAATCAAGAAAAAGCTGAAAAGCTTGATTTATATGACAATAAACTTTAAATACAATTCTTTTGGACCAACAAGACCCACGTGAAATTGTTGAAAAACTAAATATTATGACAACTTTAAGCTCTCTATCTCCTCCATCTTTCCACTTTTAACCCTTCTTACTACTTATCAATGGTACTGCACACAATATGATGATGTTTAAATGTGTTTTTTCCACGTCTTTTGTTTGTAAAGCTGCCAACTTGAGGCCTTATGAACCAGCTGACTTTGCACCGCATATCCCTAAAATCAGTGAGTTGTAGGGTCAATGTGAAATTGAATTAAGTTGGTTCAGCATCTGCACCAAACATACCAAACCTAATCTGAAAGCATATATATAAGAAGAATATTTTTCAAATATACAGTACATTGTATTTGTCACATTTCTGGTCTTGATTTCCTAAACATTTGGACCATACATACATTAATTATATACATTAATCTGTAAGCCGGATTGCTTGCAATTATAGATGGAGCTACATTTAGCTTCTGTAAGCTTTAGTAGAGAAGAGTAAACAGAGCTGTACATTTCTTGAGCTCCAAAGTGATTGTGGTTTTTTTATAGTCATCCTCGCTCTGGGTCCAGTTTTGGTTCAGCTCACATCATTTGTTCCTGTAGTAAAAATAGTTTTCTCTTTTGCATTCATTCACTTAAAAAAAATCAGACTGCAATACAGACAAACACCTCAGGAACAAGTAGATGTGTGTTTTGATGTTTCCGCTCTCCAGTAATTGGCTCTCTTTTGGCAGGACTTCTCTGCAACATAAATTACTCAGAGACTGCTCGAGAACTGTGAAGATCTGATCGAGTTCTGTTGTTTAAGTCATAGTTATAACTACTTTTTGTGTTCATTGAGGTTTTTGAGTTGTACTTAATTGGATCATTATTAATCTTGCCATTATTTATACTAAGGACAGGGCATTGGGGAGAAGACTGGCAGCCCAGTCTCTGTTTTCATTGGATGGAGAGAGCACAGTGGCTTTACCATGTCATTTCGTTCATAGGTCTTCACTGAAAAGCTTCAGTGGAAATTCACAAAGAAGCATTTGTGTGACACATATTTTGAGCAAAAAGGGCTCCTTTTTATATTCCGAGAGAAACACGGCGAACACGGATGGAGCAGCAGGATCCTGCGCATGTTTGTTTGAGATGTTTGTGTTGCAAATTCTGTCAGTCACATGTTTGTTTGTGTTGCTGTCCTGGATAAAAATCCCTGTCTGTTGTTTGCTTTGGGTTTGAGAATGAAGTCATTGCGCTGCATTGTTAGTTACTAACAATGTTCAGTCATGTGTAAAACGTTCAAGGCTGAGTTCATAATGCAAAGCTGCCAGTGACCACTCCAACCGAGGTCTTTGAATCCAGCAACTGTGTTTTGTGCATTTCTGGAGTTAGTTCAGGGAACTTAGCGTTGACTGGGTGCACAGGAAAATATATATATGTAATGTGCTTCTAAATCCACAACCGCAAATACTGGGGGAAAAGCTAGAAGCTAGAGGTCTGGTAATCAAACCTATCATCTAAATGTCTTTTTTCTGAGACATCAGAGCGACCTTGAACTGTAACCATTGTAGTTTCAGTCAATTATATTGATTTATACCAGATGAAACGCAATATGTTGAGGTTTGAATGCGTTATTCAAACTCTGTTTAAATAATTAGATCCGTATGAAAACCAGTCTTTGGTTTAGTTCCAACTACTGTGGAATTGAAGAACTCTGAATGCAGATAAGCTAAAAGACTTCTAAACAAACCAGACTCATCTCATGAATACATTAGGTCAAAGTTGTAGCGTTGTTACCTCCGCCAAGGAAGTTATGTTCGTCTGTCTGTTAGCAGGATTACGGAAAAAACTCCTGTCTTGACTCAACTTCATCTCCATTTAAATTTGAGAGTGATCCGGATAACCATCTGGATACAAAAAAATATAAAAAATCCTGTTTTTCCCCTTTACTTATCACTAAGCCGTTTTAAAAAATCATACCTCTCTGAGATCATATCTGATTGACTTGTAGACATTCAGTGACCTGTAGGAGGTTCCTTTCTAATAGGGTGCAAAATTGAATCCAGATCGGATCCAGAATAAGTTCAGGAAATATTCGGGAATTTAACATTGGAAACCCCATTTGCAAGATTAAAAAAATCATAACTCTAAGAATTTTGTTTTGATTCTCTTGAAATTTGTCATATACAGTATATTTGGAGGATCATTGCTCTGAATTGTGGCAAATTTCGTTTGGATCCGATTCAGATTAACGATCTGGTGGCACTTTGAAGTCAGGAAATGTTAACATTGAAAACACCGTTTAGCGGAGGTCTACGCTCTCGAGTGCTTTTCTAGTTGTCAAAGTTTTACTCACCTGAGTATCCAGTTTAGAGCAGCCATGTATATTTTTGATAATCAATTTGTAATTTGTCAAAAACTCATGCTTTATTCATGAGATTCCCTAATTTGACTTTAGTCGTTCTCTCATGCCACATGCACCTTTTTTCAAGCCAAACTGCAGTCAATGACTGTTGCTCTGCATTCCCTCTGAAATACTGCCTGCGCTCTTTGACATCACAACTTTCAATTTGTCCTTGTTGCACATTCTGTATTACTTGAAACAAGCTCAGATGAAGCATGTTTTATTAAAAATAATCAAGAGTTCCTCTGGCACCCACAACTTTATTCCTGTGATTATTTTTGGAAAATGTACATAGGAAAACGTTTCTCCACTCTTGTCTTTTCTGTCTACATTCAATCTTCATCATTTAAGGTCAATTTCAAAATTTCCAACCTTCAAATGCAGGTTGTGTTAACTGTTAACTGAACCACCATACCTTGTTAATTAAGCAATGTCATCAGGACACAATCATTATAAAAACTAATGCTAAGATTTGTCATCTTCATGTGAAATTGACTTGTTGCATGGCTTCCTTTGATTCATCATCACTTTCTGCTTCATCTCATGTTGTTAAGTTTTCCAGACGGTCTACTTTATCTTTTATACTATGTCAGATGTTTTAGGTCCCATTGCTTTTTGTGTCTTTGAGTTGATTTATTTATTTATTTCGAACGAGGAAACGATTAAAATTAGATACAACAAATGGAAAAGCAAAAATTAAGAATGAAAATAAATTAAAAGCCCATTTCAATACAATATACATTTGACTCGTTTGAAAAGCGATTGGGAGAAGCCTAGGCTTGTCAAACCTTTGACATATCTCACGTGTTTTATTAAAAAAATTTGCCATTTTGAACCTTGGGACAAGGACTTTCACAACAGTTGCACAAGTCATTTGTAGAATTTGTTTCCCACTTTTTTTAATTGATTTTCAACTAAACTGAAAACATGTTTGCGGTCAATTGATGATTCTAAATTTCCAAGCTAGTGTTTGTCTCTCCGTGTTCACACTGAATTGGATAAACGGGGTAAAGAAGATGGATGATTTAATTAATGTCTAAACGACATAGTTTCCTAAATAAATGTCAACGTAAAGTTGTTGCATCACAAATATGAAAAGATCTATAATTGTACAAGCAACCGGAACTGCTGAAGTTCAACAGAGACACACCTTAATACTTTGTTTTTGTTTTCGAAGGAACACTTCACTGATTTATAACTTCTTGTTTTGATCGGAGCCTTTGGCTCAGGTTTTGTGTGGGGACGGGGCCGGTCAGGAGGGAGGCGATGAGGACGTGGAGCGAATAGCATGCAGAGGGGAGGAGGTTATCGCTGAGAGCAGGATGAGCATGAAGGATTTTGAAGGATCAGAGACGGAGGTGTGCGAGTGAGAAATGATGCATTGCTTGCTGGCGGGGGGGGGGGGGGAAAAGGAAATCCCATTGTGTGGTGGCTCTGGCCAGTTCCTGTTTGTGTGCCAGCTGTACTTCCCTCCTTCCTGCTGTACCCAGGAAGTCGGTATCACATTCCAGCTCTGATCAGCTCTGCCTGTGAACGTGTCACACATCTCAAACTATTGTCATTGCTGTAAGGTGTTGATTCCTGGGTCTATTTGTAGATGCACTGAAGGACATGTGTTTATAAAGGATAAAGGTTGTTTTAGAAGAATACGCCTATAAGATAAAGTCTAGAATCTACGATCATTTGCATTGATCCCTTCATGATTATTTGCAGCATTTATATAATTCTCTCTCTTCATGTTATCTGGATGGATTCTTTGGTGCTCAATAAATTCATTTTCATTCATTTCACGCAAGGCTGACTTATTTCCATGTTGGTCAGCAATTATTTGAATTTATGGAGTGTGTAAATACGTAAACCTTTACAAAGCTGTTGGAATTGAGTTGTTTACATGTCTGGTGAGCCTACATAAGGTAGTTATATTGAAAGAAAAGATTCAATTATTTCCATTTTTGCATTTTCTGTCATGTGATTTTTTTTTTTTAACATAAGCTCATAAAATGTGCACAGAATAATTTAGCACCTTATATCATTGTGACAAACCTTTCAAAATCTCAAAAATTGTGGGAATACATTTACTTATTTAATTTGACATATTTGAACAGTTCAATATCCACTGGAAAATACATTGTTTTCACCTCATCACAATTAACGTAAATGTAAAATGTTGGGAAACAACTGAACACGATTTAGCTTTTTTTCAACAAGTAATATAGATTACTTAATAAATATCTATAAATGCACTGGTTTACGCATTCCCCGTGTCCTGAATGACTTTTATGGCAGCGATGGATATAATAAATGTCTTTTGCATACGCTACAGTTGTGTTTTTGAAATCTTACTCAAGTGGAGTGATCACATTCCATGCATTCAAAGTCAAATTGACACAAAAAAACTTGAAACATAAACTGTGAAATAAGTTGGTAATTTTGGATTAAATTCTGAATTACTTGTATTAAAATAAAGTTAATGTTGTTGCTGTTCCATAGGTAATGAAAAGCATTTGTTTACAAGTTCGAAAGTGAAATTCACAGTCTTGGCAACCTACACACCTCTAATATTATGGTTTTCTCTTGTACATGATTTGTATGGGAAGGTCTAAATATGAAACATAAAATCATGAAGAAAAATGTTATATAATTTCAGTGATTGTAATCATTTCATGTGCTATATTATACTTAACACTGGACATGTTTAAAACATCATAAAACAATGAAGTCATGCTGTAAAACAAATCATATGTGGATATGAGATATGTAAAGGAATCTAGTTATTCTGAAATCATGGCTGGTGAAAAAGTGTTGAGGTTGAATATGTTTGTAGACCTTTTTGAACATTTATTAGACATGACAAGTGTATAACAATAGCTGGAAAATATATAAAAGTGTGAGTAGAATATAATGATATAGTAGTGGCTGGTAGATTCTATTCTGTTTTGTCGAAACAACTCTTTCTTGGCTGTAATTTGTTATTTTTTTTAATTAGCTATTCTGTTATTTACATACTTCGAAGTGTAAAAATTTCTCATTTAGTAAGCGTAGGGACTGCTGGAAAGGAAATTATTCTTATAACAGGAGGAAATCTCCAGCAGTATCACACATTGAGGCATCTAGGGCCAGAAAAGAGAGAAAATAAAAGAACATCGAACAAACAAAGTCAAGTTAGTGCAAAGTGATGAGACTAATAATGGGACCCGTTAAGAGTTCAGAGAATCAAAACTGCAGGTTTTGACCTCTGCTGCAAGAAGACAGCTGTTCTTCTGGAGGTGACATCAAGACCTTCTGTCTTTCAAAGCATTCCGAGACCCTCTCTGCAAGAGGACCCACTCGCTGCACTAACCGAGCAGTCGCAACTCGTTTTTTTTACCCAAAACAAACCTGCCAAGTGCGAACGCAATCTCACAGAACCAACTGAGACTTGTCTCAGTGAAAAAGTCCAGTGGAAGCTTTTAGATTTATGAAAAGACTCTGCGTAAAGTCTGGAAGATTTACTGTTGTTCACAAATAAATAACCACCAACTAGTATCGTCAGATGAACAGCATGTGCCAGTTTGCTTTGGCAGCTCGGAGGAAGTGCGGCTGGCGTTGAAACTAACAATGATTTTAAGCAACGATTCATCCAGTGATTAATTTCTCAATTATTGGTTTTAGCTGCTCTTTGAAATTTGGTTAAAAAAAAAATCTGTTGTAATTATATAAAACCTAATACGTCCAAACCAATTCAGGTTGCTTTTTAAATTAACACAAATTTGCAACAGATTTAATTGTTTGGCATTTTTATTAAAAAACAAATTTTGATTATCAGAAAAGCTGCTGAAAATTTTTATTTTATCCAGGTTGTTGTAACATTTCTGAACAAGATCAAACAATTTATTTGCCTGTTGGCTCTGACTTGACATTGGAGAAAAGCGATCTGGATAAATCTTGCAATCTACAAAAATGACTGGTATTAAAAAGTGAGCCATCCTTCTCTAAAACAGTTTGAGGCCTTTTTTTTTTTTTTAAAGCCATCTTATTTCTTTTTAACCTTCGCATGCCTTGAAAGCCTGGACTTTCATCGTATGCCCCAAAAATTGTGAGTGCTTTGGTGTTTGTTGGCACTGCAAAGCTAATGTTATGGATTTGTGGCATGCTGGTCTTGCCTGTTGTGTTCGCACACATCCTGGAGACCATCACGAGGAGTAGCATATCGGGAATCAAAGGGTTAATGACTATCTCTGAACATGAGTATATTTGACATATAAAAAATCTAACTCTTTTTTTTTTTTTTCTTTTTGTCTCTCTTATTTCTTCCTTAGCAGTAGAAGAAGGGGAGTCCTCAGAGTGTGGAGGGACCTGGGATGAATCAACTGTCCAGACAGGTTACAGGACACGCACATGCACACACACGCACAAGCACACATTTATATGTATGTGAACAGCCAGCCCATCTCAGACATGAACACACGTACAGACATACTTGCAAACGACTTCCAGCCGGCTGTCAAGATCCACGCAAGGCACCAAAATCTATATGTCTCACACACACACACACACACACACACACACACACGCACAGGCTTACACACAATTTATAACATTAGTTCCGCATGATTTACAATGGCTCTGTCAGAGGGAGATCAAGGAGAAGAAAGTGTAAGAGATGGAGAAATTTAGTGAACACCGAGGGAAGAGTGGAGGGATTGGCAACAGTATTGAGAGTAGGGGAAATCATAAGAGAGGAAAGATGAGATTTGAAAATAGAAAAAGAGAATGATAGGGAGACGTGGAAAGAGACAGTGGACTCGGTCTCGGGAGTCACAGTCAATGGAATGATGGCGGACGGGGGGGGGGCAAAGACAGATTTGTGTGCTTTTTTCACTAATCTCTGTGGTTAGGGGATATCATGGGAGACAGTCAGAGAGATGGTAGAGCTTTTTTTTTTTTACTCTCTCTTTTTGTTCTTTTCATGGATTTTGTTTTTCCTTATGGTTTCTCCAAACCAACTTTTTCATTCCTGTCGCCCTCCTTCTTCTCCTCAATCTCCTTTTCGTCTTTGTTTCCACTCTCAGATGGAAACGTGAAATTATCCTCACTCGCCCTTGTGCCTGAATGGAAACTGTGGATCAGAGAGAAATGACAGATGACATAGCTGTTATTAAGAGAAAAAATTCTGATATTGCCAGAACACAACTTTTTGAACACAAGTCACTTACTTTAATCAAAAGAAGAAAAGCTTCGCACAATAATCAATTAGTCCCAAATTCTGGTTAATAACAATTAGCAGCTTTTGCTTTTAAAGGGATTTTTTTTCATAATTTATTCCCACTTTATCCAAGCACACCATATTGCCAGTCCATCAGGTGAGTAACGATCAGATATGCTTAAACTGACAGTTGCGGTCCAGAGTCACCATTTACCCCGGACAATCATATATTCGTTTCTTTTTTGAGGGAGTTGGGAGTATTTCTAGAGAACATGCATGCATACTGAGAACATGCAAACCCCACCGCGAAAGACCGTCACCGAGAATGAAGTTTTCTTCAGTGTCAATACTCAGGTGCCTTAAGAAAAATCTATGCATTTGTGCATCTTTGTCAACTTTAAAGTTTAGTTTCATGGCCTGGAGCTGATCATACCGAGCAATTGGAAGAGTGCAAACATAGACGCAAAATTACAGATCACAGCCTCGGGCAATTTATAATTACCAATTAACATAACAAATGTGTCTTTAAGTCGTGGGAGGAAGCCATATTATACACACAAACCTCATAGGTACAGAAGGAACATGCAAACTCCATTTTCAGGCTCTGGGTCTGTAATCAAACATTGTAATATTGATTGTCACGAATATGTCCCCATGATTCCCTCTAGTTTAGGCCTGTCTTAAACAAATACTGTAGTTAATATAGACAATGGTGAAAATAAAACCTGCAAAGTAGTAGGTAAATCAGAGTGAGTCAACGTTAATAGAAATCAGCTTGTCCTCCGTATTTCTCAAGTTGAGAAAAATTATTTAATCCAATTTTTTTGACATGTAAACTGTCTGTACCAACCATGATGACAAATCGTAGACCTTTCACAATAAAGCAAGATCTTCTCGGTGCGATCAAAAACACAGTGTGATCGAAGAGCTATTCAAAGTTGATCTTGGGAAAATGTGGCAAGATAAATCGCTAATTGGATGATTTTATGGATATCTAATCAAAACAAATCCAGGTGTTGCTGTGTAAAAACAGTGTTGACATTGAAATGAGATTGAAGGAAAAAAGGCTTCAAACAGCTTCAATGATGGGGGAAAAAAGCGTCGCTGATGACTAAACTCAACACATACAATTAAGAAAGCGTCTCCTTATGTCTTCAAACAGAAGTCAGAGTGCAGCCATTAAATAAATTCTGTTTCTGTTAATGTAGTAATTGATAGCCAGTGACAGACAGTCTTAGTAGAGGTGTTTTTTGTTGAAATCTCTTGTTTTCATATCAGAGCCGCTGTAACATGTCAAAGGTTCCTGTGTGGGGGAAAAAAAGAAAAAAAAAGATGCATCTGCTGGGCCCATATGTTAGCCCTGGCACAACTCAGCTTTTGACATTTTCCTCGCTGCCGTCATTAGTGCCGAGTAAAGATCAAAGACCACGTTTTTCTGTACCATGGCACAAACAGTTGGAGTACTGTAGGTGTTTGTCAGCTGTAGCTAGTTTTTCTGCTCCGGCTTGCAGCCTATCCGAGAACAGTTAAACACTTCCTCTGACTAGATCCCAGCAGGGAAATAAGATACTGCTGAATGTGGTAAATATGCAGTTATCTCTCTCGCTGCCTCTCTTGCCCCGTCTCTCGTTAAGCTCTACAGGGATAGGAGGATAGGAAAGTATGACCCTTGAGGTGTCTATGACGTGCCGAACCCTCCCCTTCTTCAAACCTGTGCTAACGCCCCTCCAGGGGCCACTATACGGACCTGTGTGTGTGTGTGTGTGTGTGTGTGTGTGTGGGGGGGGGGGGTGCTGACTGAGGTCCTGGGTGGCTCACTAGAACTGCTGTGTGTGTCAGTTCCTGCAGGAAGCTCAAGTCCCATGAAACACAGACATACACACACACACACACACATACACACCTCAAACTCTTCCTCCCATAAAAACACACACTGTCTCACGTTCCCTTACTCAGCCACTCTTTCAATTTGGATTTCACCATCAATTCACTGTTCCAGCATCCTCTGCATCATGTTTTCTCTTTTTCATTATTTGTCTGTCTCTTACTATCGACCCATATTGCCTCCCCCCCCCCC
>OMNM01012825.1:18499-36550 GCA_900302745.1 Parablennius parvicornis | reverse complement strand
CGCCCACTCACAGCAGCCACACATCTGTGAAGCGGCGTTTTAACTTTTCAACCGCAAAAAGCAAAACATTTTTATACTGAACTGAAACACTTTATATTTTGCCGCTTTAGTTATTTAATTGCATTGCAGAGGCTGAGAAAATGATGTGAGCTTGAGTGCACCACACAAACTCTGTACCCGAGAATGATCTTGCAGCGGCTGTAGTAATAGCAACTTACAGAGTTTATAGAATATAGAGGAAGAAAAGTGTTACTGTCAAAAATGTGTTTTTAAGCTGACACACGTGGGGTTGTGTGTGAGGGGGGCTGTCATCCTGATAAGAGGCATTTTGTGAGGAAAACAGGAGTCAGCTTGCAGTGGCACTGAGGCAAAACAAAATTCACACACGTCTATTGCTCCAATTGATCATTTGTCCCGAAGGACATGTGTCAAAAGATATGTTTTTCATGTTTGCCCAAGCATCACTCCTTACTCTCCTTCACAATGTGGATCCCTACCAAACATGGGCGTCACATAACATTTCAAGTGAAAACACATTGTTTTTTTTTCATTTTCTTTTCAGGGATGTTTGTGTTTGCGCAACAGTTTTTCTCCGAGCTTTGTTAAGATTTTTCACAGATGATAATATTCTCAAGTTCTACAGAAACTTTTTTTTTTAATGAAACTAGGATATTTTTTCACTGTTTTCTAGTTTAATTTTATTTTCTTGTGTTGTTCTTAGCCCATCATGACCACATATGTTTTCTTCCCCCTATTGTTTCAATTTGTACTGCAAAATAAAAAAAGGAATTCAAATGGACAACATTCATTTTTCGCTGAAAGTTTGCGCATCTTCATACAAATCTACAAGCCCAATTGTAGTTCTTCTAAACTTTGTGTCACTTAAAGCCGTTGATTTGCATTTAGAGAGAAGCTGTGGCTTTATTATTACTTCTTCTGTCCATCCATCCTCCAATAAGTCACACAGTGAATTTCTCTCCTGAACTGTGAAATGAGGGTCACAGGCGGAGCAGGTTTTAGCTCAGGAGGTTTTTCTGCTGGATGACGGCTTGTCAGCCTTGGATAACAGAGTTGATGACTTGAATGACTCAATTTCCAACTCACACACGTTCACAGATAATTACACACAATTAACAAACAGTGGCAGTTGTCAAATAATAAAACGAGGCTGCAGTCCTCAAAGGGTTATTGAGGGTCATGGGGCCTTTCAAAACGGAATCTGCAAATCAAATCCTGAGAGATGCGTAATGTTTTGTCTTCTCAAATTTGAATTAAAGCCTGTATATGTTGTCAGTAATAATTCTGTGACGTGCCAACTCTCAATAAAAACCACATTCTGTATGGTGGATGAAAGTATAGCAATATGTCTGTTTCTGAAGCTCTGCTAAAAATGAAGGAATTGACCCTTAAAGCATTTCACAATGCACCACATCTGAATAACATGATTCTCATCTGCATCAACATTTGAATAAAAATTGGACGCGTCGGATGACAGATTGAAATTGAGGCACTGCTGTCTTTTCATGTTTACTAAACCCAGACAATGAGACCTTTAACCATGAGCATAGCTTGGAGAACGTAAAAGAAATTAAAAAAAAAAAAAAACAGTCAAACATACATTTGTTATTTTAAGTCACAAAAGGAATAAAGGATTCAAAGAAAAAAAAGGGTTTACACCAGTGACTCAATAATGAAATGAAAGAAAAAAAAAAGGATGTAGGAAATTGACAGCAAAATATTTACACGTTTTAATCAAATGCATGAACCAGAAAAGGGACAAGCGAAAAGCTATTTCATGTGACAAGACTATAATAATATTCTCTGGTGCATGTCTTCTTTACCATGACTGCTAAATTTGTGAGAATGATGTAGTGTCGACGTTATGCTGATTGTAACTGACTGATTACATTAATACAAGTTGAAAAAATGTGCATGATGCTGACTGAAAATTATAATGATTATTATTATTTTTCTTAAACAGACTTCTCCACTTCCGTGTTATTGCAGTTTCTCTGTGGTGGGCTCCTGACCCATCCATTGTGTAACTTACCTTTGAATAAATTAGCTGGAATCGGCTTCCTCTTTTATAATTTTGTATAGAACATGGATGCAAGGATTTACAGGATAGAGACTGAAACTCTGGATGTTGTGGGGCTTCAGCAAGTTTACTTCAACATTTGGTACAATACCTTAAGACTGACAGTCTTGGGTTGCAGTTTCCATTTTGAAATAGAAAGACTCTGTACCTAGTACTGGATTATTATACTCATTAACCTCAAAAAGAAAGCCTTGGTCAGACGATTTGTACGTGTTCCCATTTCGACCAAAAAAAAAACTGCACATTTTCATGGAACCATTGAAGGCATAGAGGAGACCTTGACTGTTCAGCAATTCCTGAGAGGTGCTGTGTTCCGTGATTCAGTATTAACACCACTGTCATGGGCTAATCAGTCTTTATTCTCAGTAATTACAAATCGAAAGCAGTGTCCAAAGAGACTAAATTTACTTCAGTTGAGTTGCTGGAGCAGGGGTTTCTAAGCTCGGTCCTCGAGGGCGGGCGTCCTGCGTGGTTTCCTTCTCTCCCAGTAGCAACACAGCTGATTGCAATAAGGGGCTCGTTATTGGGCTTTTTCACAACCTTAGTGATGACATCTTCAGTGGATCCAGGCGTGCTGATGCACGGAGAGAGCTAAAACATGCAGGACGCCCCTGTGCTGGAGTCTTCTGAAGCGAATCGTAGCTTCTACTTCTGCTTGTGATTCTCATGGTTGGCCATGACTGAAACAATTAGGTTATTTTAAATCAATATTATATTTGGTTTCTTTGTGCATCCACCATCCGTCCATAGTAAAAGAAGCTGGTCAAGGTAGTTCAGGCATCTTATAAGGATGATACAGAGTTTCCTCATGACACACTGGAGTGGTATATTGTGTATTCATCTCATATAGTATGTATCTCAATTGAAGGCTTTGTATTACCCATGGTAAGCTGGAAGACATTTCTGGAGAAGATTCTCTTCTTCCCACATACTTTTGATGGTGAACAAATATAGGTTGATGGAAAAATGTAGACGGGATGCATCATTTTAATCAAAATGATTTGATTGATTTATGCTTAAAGCTTTTTCTAAAACTTCAAAAAAAATTATCGTTCTGTGAGCTTACAGACTTTGCATCTTCAAATTCTGACCTGGTTTTACTTTAACCCTCATTTCTGACTGAAAGCAAGCCAAGTCCAAGCTGACATTTACTTAATGTTTGATTTATCACGAGCTTTACCCTGGAGTTCAAAACAACAAAACACTTTCTATGTAACTACAGCAAAATCAATAACAGATGGAATGAATGTTCCACTTCTGTATATTTCTTCATCACATGGACCACCGACTCTGCCATACGACAGTCCTCCAGCAGAGTGTTGTCTCATGTTGTGATTTCTCAGAAATGGCTCAAAGCCAGACAAGATGCTTTGAGTAAAAAGATGGAAGTCTGTTAATGAAGGCGTTCGGCTCAGAAATAAATGCCAAACAAAATGAAATTGGCACAAACTAGCCAGATGTAATAATTGCATTCACTGTGAATCTACACCAGTGTCATTCATGTGAGCCGGATTAAATGGGGTACAATAATATACAGAGTTGAGATGCCACTTATCATAATATTGTTCATTCTTAAACTGAAACTAACACCGGCTATTATGTATGGAATCAAACTGCAATATCAAAACACTAAACTTAAACATCAATGTTCTTTTAGGTTTGCAATGCATATTTTTCTGCATTAAGTAAATCAACTCGTGAATATTTACGGAACGGTTTGGGAAGATAAGGAGGGCAGCATCTGGAAAGAAAAAAAATAACTGCTAAAAAAAAAAAACAAGCTAAAAAAAAGAAAACTTTTCAGAATTATCATCCATTTACATTACAAATTAAAAGTGACACTTGAATGTTGACACCATGTAATGGTTTAAAATCAAATATTAATTTATTTTTCAATGAATACACACAAAAATCACATTTAAAGCTGTTGAGTTAGGCGGTTCGACATGTGTCCTCATAAGATTACACTCCATGCAAAAAATTAAAAGTATAAAAATTAAAAATGAATAAATAGAAGAGAGAAATGTGATTCTTCCCACACAGTGGCTGTGCTCTTTGTAACTTCACCCACCCATTTGTAAAACCTTCCAGACATCATTGACCTGTAAATTTCATTTCAGTTCATTTATTTTATTTTTACCCAAAAAATGTAACAAAGAGTTGCAGTTGTGAAAAAAACAACAACATCGTAGAAAATCAATAGCAAACTTGATGGTAAAACGATTTCTGTGTTGGACAATGGGAATTATACTGAAATATGTTTTGGATAGACTCGAGGAGATGTAAATTCAAGATCGATGTTTACAAAAATGTTTGAAGTGGTTGAACTATCCAATGAAACATCTAGAAGTGTGAGGAAACTAAATCGATCAAATATCCAGCACTGAGATTGGGAAATGTTTTTTGTTTTTTTTTCCCCACTTGACTACGGAATAAAATTGTCAGTATGTAGGAAAAAAAATGCAATCTGTAATAACTAAAAAAAAAAAAAAAAATGCAAACGCACAAACATGAAAAGTTGTGTTGCACTTTGAATAGAATCAGAAAGTAACTGTCACTGAGATTAAAAAAAAAAAAAAAAAAACATCTATGGAAGGCTGGTTTCTCATCAGAGAAAAAAGAGTTTATCATCAGTGGCTCATAATCCATTATGTATGTCATTACAAAGATATACATAAATTAGAAATATCCAACACAATTCTATATGCGAGCTGAGATTACATTATTTCTCCTCTCTCTGTGATTTGTCTCCTCAATCTGCTCTGTCCTATCTACTTCACTCCATGCAGCTGGAGGTGATGTTAACTCACAGGGAGCCGTCTATCACGCTACCTTTTCTTTTCAACTCCAGCAGAGTGGCAGAGCTGTACTGTCTTTAGAGATAGCCATTACTCATTCAGCAATCAGTCAGGTCTAAGAAGAGAAGATTCAGTTGATGATCTGAATGGAACCCGACACTGTAGAACTGTTCAGGTGGCCTCTCTGTGTGGAACGACTCAAGTGGAAAATTAAACACAGCCTTCTAAGCATTGTAAAGCAATGGTTGTTAAAGGATACTGTTGATGTTAATGATATTTAAACTGCTCCAATTACTGCGGTAGATGGGTCATTCATTCATGTGTCTTGGAAAGGTTCCTTTTTGCTTTAGTCCCTGTATTTTATCTTATGCTGCAGGTGAGGAGTGACACAAAGAACACAGTGTTTCCTGTTAAAGGGACTGCTGTCTAGTCATATTCCTCATAAGATCTATATTAGTGTCTTGGGGTAACAAGCAGGGGATACTTAGCAATATTGACGTTGTGAGGCACAGCACATACTGTACCCCAGAGTTTTCATTAGATGGATACTTTGAGAGTGGAACTTGAAGTCTTCGTATTTACTTTCCATAAGACAAAAGATACCTTTTGTCAGGGTCTCTCAGTTTTGTATGTATTCCAAAAACAATAACTATGGCTTCCTCATATGTCCAACTCTTTGATCGCAGTAATTATAGCAATCATCTTGGAGGCTCTTCCAAATTGTGAGAGCTCATTCTATAGTGTGATTACAGCCCCATTCAAAGGTCAATTATTGCTTGAAATTTTTAAGGTACTCCATTCAAGAAAGAAAATTAGTCTTTCATGACAGAGTGACAAAAAACTGCCTGTGGATGTCAAATCTCACATTATTTGACACAACAACGGGGCAAATTATCATCTTTCAAACATCAAACAAGAGAGAAAAAATTATGACTTACAGGTGATCTACAATCCGTTGGTGCTGATATTGTGTGAGAAATGAATGTGGTTTCCACTGTGACTGCATGTTCCTGTAACTCTGTCATGCTAATCACAGTGTAAACACAAAAGTCTTTCCATTATAAGAGAATCTCTGTTGTTTTCTGGGGCCTGTTTATGTCCACTGAATATAAGCAATGAGAACTAAATACTATCTAATGCATGATGTGTCTTCTTGTGGGATGGTCCACAAGAAGCTCCAATCTGGTCCGTCAAACCACGAAAGCAGATGGTATAAAATATCTAAGAAAACACCATTTTTTGTATTTTGTTTTTTTCTAAAGAGGTTACTTAAGAGTAGCAGACCCAACCCAACACCAAGAAATATCAGTGACGCTGCCATGAATGATATAACTACCAGCAAACTAGCCTCAGAGCCATGCAGTCGAGGAGAAGCCATAGGAGAAGTTGTTTGGACAAGTCATGGTAATTTGCATCATGTATGCTCTGTGCCACAACAAAAGCATTGATAAATGCAATTTTCAAATTATGATAGGACTATTTTATCAGTCCCACTCATGATGGAATAGCTCTATATTTGGCCCCAGCACTAAAATGTGTTTGACACCCCAGCTCTAATGGCTTAAATAAATAAACGCATCTTACACGTTCAAGTGCAAAAGGTTGTCGTCGTCCCCCAACACATAATTGATAATGCTCAGCAGAGGTTTTAGATGAATAATAACATATCACCCACTCATTCAAGGCTCAGATCTCCACATATTTGCTACTTGTTATTTCAATGTTTTGTGAATAATTAACTCAAGATGATTGCAAATTAAACTCATTGTAGCAGTTTATAAGATGCTGCATTAGGGTGTCAGTTAAACACGGTATGTGCCATGTCGTCTTGTTATTGTTTTTTACTGCTACTGACAAGCTGCCGGAGCTTTAACGGGTTTCTTATTTGCCTTCCTCCCTGCAGCAGGAGTCAAACCAAATTTCTCAGGTCTGCTGACAGATGTCTACAGAAACCCAAGAAATGAATGTAATATGTCTCAGCATTGAGAATAATAACCCACTTTGCAGCTGGAGGAGTTCAATATAATGGGTGATATCTGACAATGAGACAGATTTCTTAAACCGGGGTAATGAAGAAACGACAGATCCTCATCAGAGAGTCGGTAAATAGAACTTTACAGGCTCTGGTGGTGCTCGTGCAGGAAACCGTACAAAACGTCCACGTTCGTCTGAAAGAGTGCCGCATTGTTGACACGTTCAAACACCAGGAGCAAAAATCAAACCAGCAGGAGTCTGAAAGACCAGCAGGCATCTCTGTGAAATGTCAGAAAATTGATTCACAGTTGGCTAAAGGCAAGTCTGAAGGAGTCTTTTCACCAAAGGATTTACTAATTAGTGTTCTATACTAGCAGAACTGCAATTCATAGACTTCCTGATGGAAGATTAATCACACAATGGGCCAAAAATTGTAGAAATTAGGCAGCATTTACTCATTACTGGTGTCTCACATATAGCAAAAAACATACATTTTCAGGTTCCAAGTGAAGTTTATAATTTAATCAATTTAATTGTATTGATTTCTAACATTCAATTAACAGTTATTGTCATAATGAAAATATTGTTCTGTTTCTGCAAGAAAATGCTTTCGGCTGTGCTGTGAAGTACGTACTTCCGCAAATAATGTACATTTGCAAACTCCCACACCTTCGGCAATTGACACAACCCAATGTAGTACATTAAAACCGCAGAGCCAAAAAAAAAATAAGGAAAGAAAGAAAGAAAAAAAATAGGAAATAGATCAGATGAATGATCAGAAGACTCTAAAGCCTGGGATGAGTGGATTATTACCACTGAGCAGCTTGGAACTCTGACATATTGTTCTGATTTATGGAGAATCACAATGTTCTTGAATGTTGGGGAACTGTGGAGGATGACTAAAACACTGCAGTGTTTGCTGAAGAGGGGATTACTGCAAAAGCAAGAAGGGCCAGGGAGACGGAGATAAGGTTGAAAAGGGAGAGAAGGAAGAAAGAGGAAAGTGAAATAAAATGCCTTACAATCTTGTCAATAGAATGCAAATCAAATTGCACAGCTAAGCCTATCTGAGATATTCAGTTTAATTTCCCATTAAGATCAAAGATTCACTGTGACAGTTGTGGGACAACATGCTGATCGGAAGTGTGGCTGAATTTGTTTGAGGCTTGTTATCAAGCCGCAAACGCTTCATTTCAAATGTGATGCACGCGAATGACGTTACCGAACTTCAAAAATATGTGTGATTAAACTTACAAGATATGTATGTGAGCTGAATATTTTATTTGTCATGGCTATGTTCTGTTTATGTTCTAAAAGTACTCTCATGTTGACATAATGAGATGGGGATGTTTTGTGAGAGTGTTTGTATTGTCACCCGACTGAGAATAATCTCAGAAAAAAAGGTTTTATTTTCCTATCAATGATAAACACACGGCTATCCAGGAGGATTTCCTGTTCATGATTTATTCACATGGTGATGTTCACTCATCAGCCAGAATACTCGGATGTGACATAGACATCCCCTGAAGTTATCCTGTATATTAGAAAAGCTCACTTATACTTGAGGATATAAAGCAACTGTCATGGTGTAATGAAGCGCAACAGTCGGGAATATATGGTCAAATCGCTCTATGCTCCTCTTGAAATAGCAGCAGGTAAACGAGTGAGTTTGAATAAAGTTCATTCTCTTGGTGGAAGATGATGCGGTCAGCAGCACTGAGTTACCTTTTTTTTTTCTTTTTCTTTTTTAAATCGGACTAATGTAAATTCATGCTTCTCTTGCTAATTTGAGATCATCAGCAAAGACTATGTTTATAAATGTAGAAAATAACTGTTAAAGATTAAACTGGTTGACAAGATATGAAAAAAAAAATGTATATATGTACATATATTTTCTGTGTCATCGTGTCAACCAATGTATAATAATATAATGATTTATAATAAGGTAAAATATATAATTAACAACAAGTAAGTTTTTAACTGAAGTTTACTTGGTTTTATAGTAATACAACTCATAGTTTGCTTTTGTCGCCCTCATCTCTAGTAAGGCTCTGCAATAAATTGTGTGACATTTCACTGTGAATGTCTGTGTGCGCGGTGGAGTCAACTGCTCAGTGAACTTGAAAAGCTCGAAACATGACAGTGACTTTGTAAATAGGGATTACAGCAGCCATGGGGGGGGGAGTGCGGAGCTGAGATCAATGAGGCAACAACAACTTGTTCACCAACAGATATGCATTTTCAGAGTTAGATGCTTTCTAAGGTGCTACTCTGTTATGTCAAATCTGCATGACTCTGAGCTCAAGCAGTGATTTTATAACCTCCAAGCAATTAGTGGTTTGCCCCAGCAACAAGCTTCAAAGCAAGACAGCACACGCGGGGTTTTCTCCGTCAACCAAACTTTTTCTGCACCAAAAAACTAATGTTATTGGGGAACAACAAACAAATCAAAACATTCAAGTGTGTATTAACTGTGCTCAAGCATCCTCAAACATGCAAGTGATACAGTAGCATTAGGGTCTTAACCATGGGCAAAGTAGCATAATGACAAGCCTAAATCACCCTGGGCTATGCTCAGCAGCACTTTAATCACATTAGTTCATTCTTCTGAGAACAATGATTTCAAGAGGACAATATTAAGCTCTAATTAGATTTCCAAACAAAGAACATGGAACGAACACTAGCCCAAGCTTCTGTCACTTCATGACCCATAACTGCCAGACATAAAGAGGAAATATAATCCAGCTTTAGTTGATTAAAAACTATTTTCTATTGGGAGACTGCAGTAAAGAATTGTTTCGCCAAGCAGCCTTTATAGAAATGTCTCTCCTGCTGCAGAGTTTTAGAGATGATGTTTTCTTTTCTTGTGATTAACCTTATTAGCCAAAGACACTCGCACAAAGTGAAACACTTTACAGACAGAGAAACAGCGGAAGAAAGCAAGACAAAGGCAGCAGATAGAGACACGGTTTCATTCCAAAGCCAAAGCACACGGCGGGTGCATGATGAGAGCAGTTTAATTCATTTTTATAGCTTTCTCTCATTGGTCTGCATTGGGAATTACTTGTGATGGTGGCTGGAGGGAAACCATGGCAAAGGCGAACAACCAGACATGTGGGACGATTTATTGTTTTGAAGAGAATAAATTTGCTTTCAATTTTGTATTTTGAGATTTATTTTCATCCCAATACTACCAGGATAAAAAGGAGCCTGATAGATTACTAAAACACTGAAGCAGTGGAAGGTTAGTCAAGGTGAGACTTGTGATTGAAACTCTGTGAGTGAGCATCTTCTATTCTTATATGCCCTATAAATTTGATTTCACATTTCAAGTATTACCGTACTTTTCATTCGCCAACAGGGACTGCAAGATTCCTTCAGGAAGTAAACAACACTTTAAATGAACTTCTTGTGAAGATGCTGCAGTTCAAGATGCTGTTCTCAATTAGCACCCAATCTGGCTCCAACTAGTGACTTACACAGAGGATCAGATGTGTGTTCGTCCTTGATGTTGAAAAGAGTGTCAGAAGCGAGTTGCTCCACGTCAGCCATGAACATCTGCAAAGATGAGGCGCTGAACGGAGGACATTAATGGTGCTCGGTTTCTCATCGTCAATTAGCAAAGTGAAGTGAATCACACAGGAGAAGGAGGGCAATGGGGTTAAAGAGGGGAGAGTCCGTTTGTGAAAGGCTGGCGATAATGACACTGAAGCTGTCTGACATACCGCTGTACACGCTTTTTCATCGACGAGACACAAAGCAGGAGTAATGTTGAGCTATTAAATGACGTCAAAGACTCAGCATTGATGTCGATAAATTTCCATGGAGTAAATGATGAGACAGAATGACATTATTAATGAAATAGCCTCTATGCCAAACAGACCATCATTAAAGCAAAAACAATACTTTGGTCATAAAGAATAACCAAAAGATCAACATGAAGCTCATCGTAAAGAAGTTCCTGATGATATGGCGGCATGGTTGATTTTCTAACAAACACAAAATGACAGGGAACTCAATGATAAAGTATTACACATTACGCTTTCAAAGCATTATCATCCTTCACCAGGTGCTTTCTGTGGAAAGTGATACTGTACACAATAAAATGCTTATACCTATTCCTAGTAAACAATAAAAGATTAGGATTGTGGCCCCTCGAGGATGGATGTCATGACATTCACATTTTATAAGTACTTCTTAGTATTCCGGCCACATCTTCCTGAATCTGCTGCACCACCAGGTTCAATAGCATTGAGTGAGTATACAATAATCCTACAAACATTCTCTATCATTATAGAAACAATATCCTAATCTCATTGATGTGTTTATATGAGTTCTAATGCAAAGAATAAAACATTTCTGCTTTATTTATTTACTTATTTGTGTGGTCTGCTGGCAGTCATCACTATCAGAGCAGGAACAAGTAATTTTGCACAAACACTTAGCAATAATTCAACACAAGGAAAAGGCCAGAATTACTGCATTTCCACCTGTTAAATTACACTAATTTCTCCTCTTTTGAAGGGGACAAATAAAACATATTTTTACTCCTTTTGAAAGAACAAGAAAAAAAAAATCTAAACTCAATGGCAATGTGACACCAGATTAAAAAAAAACATGGAACACTTCAGAAGAACAAGGTCATCACCAGCAAAAGGTTCCTCGGCACAGTTTGTACTTTATTGTTGCATTCTTTCTTGTCTTGTCCTTGTGCAAATAAACTAAATAATAGACATTGCCCATGTCCATTTATGTCCACCCTGACTTGTTTTAGAGTGTTTGCTATCTCTGCATCGTCTACATAAACTCCTACCAAAATTCTGCAATGGAATGAGCTGCGCGTGGAAAGATTGATTATGTTCTTTTTATCCAGTGAGCTCAAAATTGACTTATTCCATCATATTCAACACATCGCTGGTCGGATCAAATCCATCAAATGCGTCGAATGAACATGCTAAAACAACAATTCCTTACCAGGAAACTTGCTTTTGTTACATTTGCCACATGGGCTGTTTTTATTAGTTGCTTCAGCTGTGGCTTATGTCACTATTCATTGCAAATTTAATAGTTCTTTATAATATAATATTTTGATTATATTTCTATCATTACCATACTATATTTCTTTTTAAAGTGTTCATACAACCATGGTAGAAGCAAAGTGCAAAGTATGATTCACAGCAAAATAACAAGTCAATCTCTAAAATATAACTAAAACATTAAATCAGATCAAAGTTTCATAATGGGTCCAAAGCATGTTTAGTAAAAGTAGGTTTTAAGATGTGTTTTAAAATAGAACGAAGAAGAGGACTGTCTGAAATGAAATGGAAGATTGAAAGTCGTTCTGATTACTGTTACCTTAAGAACTTGATTTATGCTACCAAGGTGACACAGCTGATGACAAAGTCTTTTTATATCATTTCGTTTCACACGGTGGTATAGTGAGTGACACACATTTTGTCATCAATTTTGTCATCAACACCTGCTGATGAAAAAATACCCACAATGGTTAAACTGACCTGGATATTATAGTAACACCGTCATATTGCACATGAACACCTCGAAGAGTGTTTGCGATTACCGCAGTGGGGTGCACTCAATCCAAGGATAAAGCGTGAGTCCAGTAAAGTTCCGGTAAGTCCTGAACATCCGCAAAGTCCATTCCTGAAGCAACTATATTCATTGGGTCAGCTGGATATTGGCAAAAACCATTGCAATAACTGCTGTCTGAGAGCAAAACAGCTGGTCTGTACTCCATCCATCAATTTTGATCTTGAACAGTAGCCCCCTCTGTATTACGAGAGAACATCATCCTTGCAGCACTGTAAATGAAGTTGTGTTCACTTTTCACTGTTGAAATCTAATGCTTAAACTTATCCTTCTGCGCTATCTACAACCAACATTTTCCCAGCACACAGTCTAATATAAGCTAATTGACAATAATGGAGTCATAACCCAGCATGCAATTGGGTGGTCAGCCTTTTTAAGCTTTTTGATTAGAGGAGTTATCTGATTGTGCCCCCCCCAGTTCCATCAAGCACGCAATTATCTTGTCACTGATCTGTGGCGGTCACATAAAGAATATCTGATCCGATTTTAGAGGGTGATTTTATCGACAAACAGTGACAGAGAAGAGAAGATAACCATGATTGAACTCAGAGGGGATTTTTAAGTTTTGGTGAAGTCATGAAATATTCCCTAAGACCTCAGACTGGGTTAATAGCATTTCAAAAACAATGTTTTATTAGAACTGCTTTGTTATAATTTCCCCTCACATACAGTGTTCACACATGTAACATATGGCTTATCATGGAGAAGAAAATTTAGGATTATGAGAAGAAAATATGGATGAGTGGATGGATTAGAAATACATGATGAAAAAAGTAAGCTAAATGTACCTATTCAATTGCTTGGGCATGTATGACAATGACTGTGAGAGCAGATTGTTAAGCTGCACAGCAATACTTGTCTGAGATGATATTACATGGATGTAGGAGGTTAATAGAAACACCTTGTGAGTGACACATTGCACTTTCACTCATTTTTCAAACAATCATAAGCTTGTCTCTATTGACTGACAGCTGGATTTGACCATTTTCTCTGTTGTTATCTCCAAAAGCTCTCTCTATAGTCCACATCACCCAAGTCTATTACCTGCCAGCTCTCTTAGTATATCGACTGATGACTAAGACTTCTCCAAAGGAGCCAAGGGGAAAAAAAAATGGAGTGTGTGTCTCAGTGGAGTGCGACCACCAACCTTTGAAACATAATATCTTCCCAGAAAGAAGGAATTGTTTCATTTCCAGGCCCAGAGTTTTTTTTTTAGAACAATCTATAAGACCAAAATAGTCTCAAATCTAGACACCAGAGAAAGTTGTCCGATGGCTGAAGATCATATGCTGGTAGTAGGAGGTATACCGGACCCCAATGTTAACAGAGCACGTGTGATTGTAACAACACTGACCACGTTTTATTCTGGAAAATTTCAGCTGAGATAATTAAACTGCCTTATTCACACATGAAAAAAAAAAAGACAATGCAGCTAACATTAAATACACCCTAGTTAGAGACCAGGAATCATCCACACACATACATTAAAACTGTGATGCCGTCTGCACTCACTAATTCACACGCGTGTCTTTGAATTGTGGAAGGATGCAAGCTCTCCCAGAAAAGAAAATGCACACATGTCGAAGGAGAACAGACAAATTCCACACAGAAAGGCACATATCAAATAATATTTTGTGATGAGGCAACTGTGCTAGTAACTAGACCACTGTGCCGCTACTCAGGTGTTCTGGAGAACAGATTTTTTTTTTTTTTTTTTTCACTGAAAAAAAAACAAACTCCAACCATAATTGGATTTCTGAAATGCTTCCCTGTTGGAAAAGCTCTGTAGCTTGCTTGTCGTTAGTAATACCACGTATGAGTAAACATTAATAAACGTTGATTCTGAAGGGTTGTACACTGTGCCGTGAATGACTGCACGGGGACCAGCTTCAAGCTGTATGTCATTTTTTGATATGCAATTTTGTACTCGATTCTGACGGTGAACGGAAGCCGATTCGTGAGTGCATCTTTAAATTAATGAACCATCACACTCGTGGCCATTTTTCTTAATCCGTTGTTGTTGTCGCAGACAGCTATAGACTGAAGCCAACAGCCCAGAGAAAATCCCACTATTTCCCTTGAACTGCCGATCAATCACCGCTCCTGTCCTCCCCCTCATCTGTGCATGGAGATTACAGCCACTAGTTGTCTGCTCATTGCAAAACAAAACAATGTGTTCTACTGCAAGAAAATTGTATCAATTCATTTTTTTTAATATTATTCTGTGAGATTAATTATGATGCATGTATACAGCAATTTACTAACAGACACAGATGTTACATGAGCAGTTACAATGTTGCATGTGTCTGTACACTTAATGCAAGTATATGTATGAACTTCATGGTTTCAAAGCCACCTTGTTCACAAGAGCCACAATGAGAAGGATGTTTTACAGCTTCTCAGGGCTGCTCCATAAGAGGTTCATTCAAAATGGCCAAAACCTAAAACCTATTGGAAGAATTCTCACCAAGTCATCTTTGACACTGAATTAATGCACAATAAAATTTGCTGAAATCGCATTAACTTTCACATTCCCAAAGTCTGCACCACCGCCGATCGATCCTCATTCCACTTTTCTGCCACTAATGACTGGAATGCTCTACAACAATCTGTAAAACTCACCACGCACTGTTCCCTCTAGTCTGTTTTTACAAGTCTCTGTGTTGTTTGTTTTGTAATATTGTGTGATTTGCTGTACATGTATCTTGTTTTGATGTATGCCATCTCTTGACGAGGTCGTTATTGCAAATGAGACCTTGTTGTCTATTAACTCACATGACAAAATGAAAAATAAAATAAATAAATAAAGTCTTGGAAATATAAGCAAGGCAAATTTGCCCTTCAGAAATAACACTATTGGCATAACATCGCTTTGAGTGCTCATGCTCTTTGTATGAACATCAACGGTCAAAGTTCCTCTTACACGTAATACTTTTACTGACAGCACCGGATGAAATATGACACAGACCAGCAAATATTTTAGGACGGCACATTAGAAACATCTTTTACGACACACTGTACGTGTAAAGTTGTCAGAATGCTTTTATAGAAAAATACTCAATGTTTGTTTCTGTGTAAATGTCACTATGTTTGACAATTGACTGCATTTGAGTATCTGAATAACTTCAGTGATTAAAATGATCTAAATTACTGAACTTAATATGTTTCTCGTTTCTTAAAGTCAGTTTTCCATGTAACACACATGCAGGGCATAGTTGTCTATAAATTCGCCAAAGCTTTAACAAAATGAAATAAAAAGGTAATTTCAGACCTCGTATGTATATGAATGAAATAATGAAACTCAAAAAATACACGTTATATTATACATCTATAATTTAGAAAAAAAACAGATGAGAAAAGATCAACTTTTACCTTGAGTGACGATTAAAACATTTGCATTTTCCTTACAGTTTCCTGTGTGGCAGATGTGAATCACATATGTGTGAAATCGCACCAGAGCACTGTATGTTGAACACAACACTCAGCAGCTGACACATTTGAGTATGCTGTGTAAAATCCCTTTCTATTTGATGCCAAACTAGGTAAACAAGCAAAACCCACTCAAACAGTGATTCAACTTATTATCTCACCCTCTTGAAACAACTCATCAGAAACAGTCATAAATATCTGTTCTTTGTGTTTAAATACTTACATTTATGATTGTATCTCGAGGACTAAGCCTGACTGAATTGAACTGTACTATACATTCTCATTCAGCAACGATAAACGAATATATTTCTACAGAGCTGCAGGAAGCTGAATAGAAAACAGTTTACAAAAAAACTAACAGTTCCAACAATCTCAAACATTTTTTGCAATACCTTGTCAAATTCATGAATTGAAACAACTTTTAGAAAGCAGGCGGCCACAAGGATGAAATTTGTTAAAGCTTTGGTTCTAGCAGTCGAGCTCCACCTGAAGTGTTAGATAACCAACTGCAGTCTTATGTTCAAAGTTAAGGACAAGGACTGAAAACCAATGTAAGAATAAATGAACCATAAGACCAAGAACCACATCAAACACAGAACAGAGTGTAATCTCTTGCTCTTGCTTGGTGAAAAACACACAAAGTTGTAAACTCTAATGTTTCATCTGTACAGCCATAGTCAAACAATCACTTGAATGTATCACATTAAAGTAAATCATTCCAGTCGGATCAGCACTCACTAAGAAGCACTGAGCAAAGTTAGGGTACAAGAACATCTGTGCTGAGCATGCATTTGAAGCCCGCAAGTCCCAATGGGATGCACCTGAAAAAGTAGTTGAAAACTACAGAGCTCCTGTGGGATTTCAAGAACCATATTGACACCCAGCTGCTTGCCAACCATACAGTCGTAGAAGTGGTTGACAAGGAGTGAAAGACGGTCGCCGGGATGAACGTAGAAATTTCAGCAGGCAGTTGATTGCAAGAAGAAGAAAACATAAATGGTTGAGACCAGTGGTGTTTGAAAGATTGACGATCGAATGGCTGAAAAAGGTCAAAGTATTCATCTCAGCATTATGACCTAATTCTTCGAACACGAGAAGAGTGACGCTGAAAACTTCAAAGTACAACTATAGTCACATTTCAGTAAAGTGCAGATAGGGAGAAGCTGGGGGAAAGTGAAGGTACTGCACAGAATAATGCAATGTTTGCTATTAATCTCCTTTTTTTATCAGTATTTTCTGAGTGCCAGCTGATGTATTTCAAATAATTCTTAGTCAAGGTTCGGCTGGTTCTGATAAAACTGTGTTTATATATGTTTTAATTTTTGTACATTAGCTAACTTTCATTCAACCATCCATTAATCCATCTATTGATCCATCCATTCAGTCATCTATCCATCAGCCATATGTTTAAGTTTAATGTCAGAAAATGTTTTTCTTTTTTCTCTTCTTTCTTTTCTGACATTGAGAAAACTAGTCTAAGGTCATTGCAGCATTAACTTTTATAATATGTTAAGAAAATTACCTGAGAGCTACAAGTGGTGCATACATACTATGAATAGCAGATCAGATGAGGATTACTTAAAGCTCTAATGGAGTTGATATGATATATGATAACCATCATCAAATGAAAGTGCGATTTCAAGTCACACATCCTTGCATCCAAATTAAGATTCTTCCATCAGTCAGAACAGACATGAGCAAAAAAATCTAAATAATTCTTACCCCTTCCGCTTGTAGACATATTTAATTGTGTTGTTTTTTTTCCCCTTCAAATTATGTTTTATTGCAACAAAATTGTATTATTCAAATGCGTCTTTCTCCTGTGGGAACTGAGTCAGAACCACAATGTCATTCTGTCATTTTGAAACTTTATCACTGTAGTCTTGTATTACACCTTTGGGACAGATCATTGCTTGTAGCTCCCTCATTATGCCCAGCTTGGCCTTTACCAAGCCAGAAGCCATTGATTTCACCTTTGATCATCAGCGCCCACATAAAAATCTGCACATTCTGAGTTCATGGACAATGGAGCATAAATGTATTTTCACAAAAAAAGAAAAAAAAAAAAAAAAGGATGACTATGCTAGTTCAATACATGCATAAAGTTTCAGTTAATAAAACACACGTCGATGAACTATTACCAGT